>JBBPBR010000004.1:72613505-72629203 GCA_037974775.1 Cicer pinnatifidum
TTTAAATTGTAAAATAATATTACAACATTTGTTTCTCATGATTTTTATTTATGTGACATCTAAATTAACAATCGGTAAAGAAAATTTCTATGAATATAGTTAGATTACTTGTTAATTTATGTAGAAACTTACTTAATATATAAGTAATAAGGTTGACTCATTTGGACTATCTTTTTTGTCATTGTATCAATATAATACAATTTAAAACTTTTCTCTTTTATTTGCATAAATGACATGTTTTTTTAACAAATATAAATAACTATATTCAAAGAATATAGATCGATTAAAAACTATTAATATAAATATTTAATTTTAAGAATCGATTATGTGATTTAGTCGAAAAATTTGTTATTTTTTACTATCTTAAAATAATGCATAACATTTGCCTTTAGCATCCTACGTGAATTTGTTTGGTTTGCATGTCATACTCACTAGCCTATGTTAGGTTTGGTCGTGAGATCGCGAAATTGCTTGACATGGCAAGATTAACAATATTAATTCTTAATATAAGTTATTAGAGAAGGTTAAAAATATTTTTAATGTTTATAAATTTCCTTTTTGCTTTTAGTTTTTATAAAAAAAAAATTAATTAATTTTTAGGGTTTGTTTGATTGTGTTTTACATTTTTGTTTTTAGAAAACTATTTTTAAGAATAAATTTTTTAAAAATTATGTTTGTCAATCTAATTTTCAAAACAGTTTTTGATTATAGAGTTAAAAAAATTAAATAATAAAAAGTAAAATATCATTTATCTGTTTTGTTTTTTTAATTTAAAAAAGCATAATATTAAAAATAATTTTATACAATAGTTTTTAAAAACAAGTAATTCAATCAAGATTTTTAAATTTTTAAATTTTAAAATACTAAAATAGAGTTTTTTAATGTAAATCAAACAAACCATTAATCTTTTATAAATTTTTGTTTTTATTTTTGGCATCTGACATTATACTAACTACTCAGTACTTTTTGAATGATATTTAGCATTAAAATTTGAAATTTCACTACATATGATTTATTTAGAAAATTTTAACAAACGATTAATTAAATTTAAATTTTAAATACAAAAAACTTAAAATTCATATTTAATTCATTATTTGTTAAAAAAATTAAAATTTTATGCTAAAGTCCTTAATATGTTCTAAACATTACATCAAAATATCATTAAAAATTTAAATGATACTCAATAGTTGGTTTAAAATAACAGAAAAAAATAAAAAGAAATTTGTTAAGGGACTATTAATTGATAATATTTTTTATAAGAATGAAAAATAAAATAGTTAAATTTTATGGAGATTAATTACTTATTTAACTTTAAAAAAAGTCTAAATTTTTCAATGTCAACTCTTTCACGTCACCTCATTTTATTCTTTCTTCTCTTCTAAACCTAAGAGAGGGGTAGTTTGAGATCAATTTTTAATCGTAAACTACAATTCTAAATTATTTTTTCTTCTCTTTTATATAAATAAGTTGCTTTTATAAATATTTTTCATTTGTGTTTTTTCATGATTTTGTCGTTTTAACGAGGTAGTATTTTCGCTCAACATTATTTTGATTTTTTTTGTTTGTTTGGTTCAGATTGACAGATGAACTTTGATGTAATGTTCGATACAATTCAATCAATTACTTTTACATTTTCAACATTATAGTATCAGTGATCAGAAACATAAATATACTAAACATTTTAAATTTGTAAGTTTTGTCACATTTTTATATATATATATATATATATATATATATATATATTTTACACTATTTATGTAAATGCTGATATTTTGTTTACAAATTTATATTTTTCGATTTTAACAAATTCAAATTAAATTATTCAATATCAATATAATATCCGTTAATTTGATTTATAAAATACCATTTTTTAGTAAAATAATAATAATCATATTTTATAACTTATACACCATAATGTTTTCAATATTTTTATATATAATAAAACTAGGGATGACAAATGTAACCAATAAAATAAATCTATGAGTCGCAAATAGTTTCAAAAAAAATACATGGATGGCACATAAGTTCATCTAGCCACATCAATCTAAAGATATTTTTTTACTCAATCAATTTATTCATTAAAATAATTTACAATTCAAATAGTAATTATATAAATTACCTCTGCCGATTGTGTCATATTGATATGAAAAAGTGAAAAATTTAAGATTCGAAATCGAAATATCTCATAGTATTTTATCAAAATTATAATAATCCAGCCATATGATTGAAGTTAAATCTAATAAAGTTATATATTAATTTAGAGAAATCTAATAAAAATGGATTGAATAATTGAATATTTTGTTAGCATTGAGTGAAGCGGGAAGGGCGTGTAAAGAAGCGTGGAGCGTGAGTTTGTGTGAGTACTGAGTACTACTACTAACTATAGTCTATAGCAGAACAAAGAAAGAAAGCGACTTTGTCTGACCTGGAAATTCATTTCAATAGATTTCATTTCAAGTTAAGCAAACAAACCCCCCCTTCTCTCCTCTTTCTATTATTAAAAAACTACGTTCCCCTCACTCTCACTCTCTCTCTCTCTCTCTCTCATTTTATTTTTCTTCCCCTTGTTTTTTAAAATTATTATTAATTAATTAAAATAAGAAGATAAATTATGAGCAACAGTTTCAATCTCTCGGATCTTGTTGGATCCTCAGATCTCTAAACCCACTATGCTATTCCGCTTTTGATACTTGAGGTTAGCAACCACCACTCACCAATATTCACTTATATACTTTCCGACTATGATTTTACTAATGTACTTCTTTTCTGTTGATTTCTATTCTCTTTCCAATTCCAATTGTTACATGTTTCCAAATCAGAGTTTCGGAATCTCATTATCTTCTGCTACTTGTTTTATTTACTTATCCCTCATTTCATTTCTTTACTTCCTTGTTATTTTCACTTTCTTATGTTATTCTTCATAGTTCATACCCTAGTTTTTTTTTTTTTTTTTTAATTCATTTGGTTGGTAACACCTGACAAAATGTTGTTGCTGCAAATCAATTTCAAAGACATTCGCAATTTGTCTTCATGTACTTGCCAACTATGCAGAGATCAGATGCATCTTTTTTTTATGTACTCTTAGTTTCAAATGTTATTAAATCTTCTCTAAGTTGCGGTTCATTGGTTCTATGCAACTTGTAGCTTGCTGTGAAGTGAATGATGGATCCGGGTAATGCTTCACTGGCAGATGGACTTCAAGGAGTACACCAAAATGGTGTCCATGAAGAACTTTCTAATTCTGCAAAGGATGGTGTTGTTTTAAATGTAGACCCCGTAGTTGCTGAAATTGTAGAAAATGTAGATCCAAATGGAAATTATGAAAATTTCGACCAGTCAGATAGCGTTGGAAATGATAATTTGTCTATGGAAGTAATGAAAGAAGGAACAAATGACAATTTAGAGGGAAATGATGTTACTAAGGTGAGAGGAATCCACCCTGCCCTGCCCTGAATAGGTTCATCATTTTATTTTGTTATTTGAATATCTTGTTTATTTTGTAAATTATAGGAAGAGGAAGTGGAAATCATTGATGAAACAGGTAAATCTAGGACACAAAAGGGTCCTGTCAAGAATAAGAATGCAAAACAACCAAGTCCTAGAGGTGTTCATACAAGTTCAGTTAGAAAGAACAAAGACGGGAAAGATGAAGAGGCATCAGCAGCATCTTCTGTTTCAAACGGTACTCTCATTTTAGACTCTCATCCAAGACAGCCGATTAAGAACAAAGTGATCAATGACAAGCAGACTCGACTGTCCAAGGTAAACTTTGCCGTTACTTTAACAGTTACATAGGTAGTTGTACATAGAGATAATTGTACTCATCGGTTTCTGCTTCTTTTATCTTTTTGGTTGTGTAATAGAATTATAGTTTTGGCATTTCCTGATATTTTTTTTTACACTTTCTCTCAGCTCCCTGGAAAATCTGATGCAGCATCGTCTGAAGCACCACTGTATGAAATGCTTAGTATTTATTTTGAATAATTCATAATATGTTCACTGAAGAAAGAATATGGTATAAAGATTTGTCCATCTTAATTTTTTTGATGTTTAGATTGCAATTTATTGGATGTAGGGAGAAGACTGGACCACGATTAATAAAGAAAGAACCGCTTGATAATGTTCCAGGAAAAGCTGAATCATCTTCGTATCCTTTTTTTTTTCATGCCCTAGTTTTGATTCTTCTTTCTTGTGAGTGGAAATAGGGAGTGAAGGGGGGTTTATTGATATCTAGATACAATAAATTTATGGATAAATTAAATTTCCCTTGGCCTTAGATGCTTGAATCATATTTTTTGGAAGTGAAATTTGCTACAGTTCAGTCCATTTTTAATGCAAATAAGCTTCTTAGGGACATCATCAGTGGCTAGTTTTGAATCCTGCTACTAAATGCAGGACATCTAAAAAATGACGAGGGAGAAAAAAAATTCATAAAATATTTGTTTAAATTAAAATTGACTAAATGGTTCGTTCTTAATCAACTTAAAAGTCCTACTGCAGAAGATGCCAAAGCTCGCAGAGTAGGGACAATGCCAAATTATGGATTCAGTTTCAAATGTAATGAACGAGCTGAGAGAAGAAAAGAGGTAAATAATTATTACTTGCTTTTTACCTTGCATTACCATGGGAATTTCCTTTGAATAATCTTGAAGTTTGTAAAAAGTTCATATTTTTGTGGCCAGTTTTACTCTAAGCTTGAGGAAAGGATTCATGCGAAGGAAGTAGAGGAGAGCAACATGCAAGCAAAAACCAAGGTGATAACGTTTGATAGCTTGGCTGAAAACTTGCAGCTAATGCCTTTTAATCGTATATCAACATTTGATTTCTTTTTATAGGAGACCCAAGAAGCTGAGATTAAGAAGCTTAGGAAAAAACTAGCATTTAAAGCAACTCCAATGCCAAGCTTCTACCAGGAGCCTCCTCCTTCTAGGGCGGAGTTGAAGAAGGTGAGTTTCTGTTTATGGGAATACATGCATGCCTGACCTGCCTGATTGCATGCAAGCCCGCTGCGGGTCATCTGTCTAATTATTTTCAGTGTTTTGAACTGTAGGAAATGTGTTTTCTATTGGCATGTCAATGCCCAAGTGCACAGATGTGCATACACCCACATACTTGACCTGACCAATCTTCTGAATTTATTTGAAAAGAGCAATATCTGCTGATTTAAGCTTTTCTCACTGTTCCCACGTCACTCTATAAATTAGTGTATGTCTAATCAAATGTCTTGCTTGTTCTGAAATATTCCATGGTTAAGAATGATCGGTCTCCATTCACTATATAAAATCTCTCTCGAGCACAGATATGAATTACTCTCCTTGGTAATACATATTGCATAAATTGTTTAGTTATGCTTTCAAAATGTCTGTTGGATTTAAAAATGCATTGGAATGTTTATTTGGAGATTGAGTATGTTATTAACACTATAAAACTTGTATTTTCTGGGGTCTCTGGACCAACATTAGTAAGGAGGTTAATTTTTTTAAAAATAAACCTATTATATACTTATATTATGCTTAAGTTCTAAATACTACTTCAAATATTGGATATTTTTTAGCTATATGATTTCATTCAATGAATCTGATGGTTTATTTTACAAGATTAGGGACTTTCAATTAGAGTGTTGAATATTCTTTTCAATTATCTTTCATTGATTTCATCTGGAACTTTTAGACTAGGTTTGTGCTTTTGTGACTTGTATCAAGTGGTTTTTGAATTTAAGTAGTTTTGTTATTTCCAAACTGATTTTTAAGATTCTATCCGATTCTAAATATGAATAGTTCTTAATTTGTTGTTCTCGACGGCTTTTCACATACTTGATGTTATCAGGTGATTTATCATCTCCACATCTGAATGCCACGTCAACTTAACAATAGAATTGCTTGGCTCTAGTTAGAGATATTTAAAGTTAGCTAGTTGGTTGAACTCTATTGTCAGTGTTAGATTGAGCAGAAATAACGAGAACCTTTACATGTATTGTATTTATATATGAATCTTATGCTGACCTAATTAAAATGAATTTTTTTTATACAAATTGAAGATTCAGGATAACTTGAACACATTTTGAAACCTTATACTTCCATCAGTTGATTTTTTGTGTGGGAGACTTCATATTATTGACCTTTTAAATCTAACTATAAAGGGGTGAAAAAACCCAGTTTTCTAATGTAGTTTTGACCTTTTTTTCACTCTGAAACTGTTGATTGATATGCTCCATTAACATTTTTGAGTTAGCATGTTTGGTGTATGATTTAGAAATTTAAATTCTTTGGACTTGAATTTAGATACCAACTACAAGAGCAAAATCTCCCAAGCTTGGTCGAAGGAAGGATTCAATATCTTCAGAGCAAGAAGGAAGCACTAACATTAGTGCTCAACAATGTCGTTTAAGTCTGGATGAGAAAGTGTCTCAGAATAACCCCACTAAAGGAATTAGTCCTTCTGTTCATCAAAAGAAGCCACAACGAAGATCTCTCCCTACCCGACTGACTCCTGAAAGGATCAGTTCATCCAATTCAGCAACTGCACGGACTTCATCTAAGGCGGTTAATGATCAGAAAACCTCATTATCTAGTGTAACAACTGAAGTTACCACCTTGTCCAATGCAACAAGGGAGGAGAAAGATGAAGCAGCTGCAGCTATTGAGGGGAACAGTGCCTTGTCTGATGAGACGAGTGAAACTCTGTCTCCGAACATAGAGCCAGATGAAGCAGAATCTCATATGAATGGTGATATAATCATCGAAGACAAACCACAGCTTACCTTGGTACAACAACCCATAGCAGCAGAGCATTAAGCAAGCAGCAGGAACATAACCAGGTGTTAGATATCAGAGCAATTGATTTATCTCGTGAATATTATAGAAGCATATGACTGAGATTATTTGACAATGAAGGCTTGCATATTTGCATTATGGTTTGTGATGTCATTTTGTCCAAGCGGCATTGTTTCTTTTGTGTTTACTCCCAAACCTTGCTGGTTTTGTCCTTATGATTCTCTCTCCTCCTTGCAGCATTGTATGTAACTATTTGTCAGGTTGTTCCAGTTGATGTTAATTTTGCTATGCAACAACACATGTCTGTTTGGTTTACATTTTAGCTAAAATTTTGAGAATGTTTGCCATCAATGGTTCCGTTACATTTTGTTTAGGCATTGCTCTGTTAAACAGTTGGCATTGTCACACGAAATTAGCTATTTGTGTTGTGGACACCACTTTGATTAATAAATTTTATAGTCATTATCTCAGTTGATTTTCAACTCCTACTCTATCCTATAGTCACATATGCACGTGTCCCACGCAGGCAAAGTACATTGTATTTCTCTATCTCGTTTTAATGCTAGTTTTTTTTTCTTCGTATTGGTACAGCGAGACAGTTAAAGTCATAAAAGGTAAGGCAAACAGAATTAATTTAAATTTGCCCCGTTATCTGGAGTACTCTCTTTCTGTCAATCCTAATTTTTTAGCTATGTACCACAACATCTATGATTGAAGGCGGCTTCTGATACACGATATACGTCAATGTATAACACCGACATTTTAATTATAACTAATTAATTATCTTAAATTATTACTAGTGTCGACTGTACGGTGTCTGAGTTTGTATGTGTTTCATAACTTTTTAGTGAAGATTGTTTTATGGTTTTATTTAGTAGTGCATAATGAATGTGTAGGATCATTTTAAAATTTGTCGAATAAGCTTTACTGTACACAAATAAATATGTTGAAGCAATATCACACATTCAATCATACACATTCTTATGAAAAGGGGAAAATATGATGTTGAATCAAAAGTCATTGACATATTTGCATGGTGGTTGGTCAGTACATCTGCTGGGAACGATTCAGGAATGGATTTATACTATCGTATTTTGTTTTTTACGTCAACTCTAGTATGTTCAGTTGCCCCACACGTACAAATGTGAATAATCTGGGAAACTCATTTCACAATTGGCATTTAATTATAATCACAATTTTTTATCAAAGAAATTTCCAACTTTAATCAAAATTTAACAAGCTACTATTCAATGGCCCTTTTGAATGTTGGGTCTGCCACGGTTATGGGCTCACCATCAGGCTGTTTCTAAGGTTGGAACTAAGAAATTCAATGAATGCTTGTTCAATCTCTAATGTTATGGCTTTTTATCATATTTTAACTTTCGGCAGTGTAAAATACACTATCGGATTATAGTTTTCGATAATGTATTTGAGTGTCCAAAGATAAAATCAAGGAAGCAGATGAACATTTACCTAAATATTTTAGAGTTATGTTATGTGGGCTAGGAGAATTCCTCAATACTCAAAAGTACAATTCTTTCAACAATTGATAGCTAATACAAATTTTTTTTTTAAAAAATAGATAAAATATTATATAACAATATTATTTCAGTATTATACTTTCATCTATTTATGAATTGAAGAAAATAATAGCATGACACTAATACATTTTTATAGCACATTCATTATTATTATTTGACGAAACTCGTGTGAATCTTATTGTTTTTTTTTTTTTTTTGAAAGAGACCTACCAAATAAAAAGGAGACCAACATGATATAACAAGACTCGCATAAATTTTGAAAAAGATATTTTTCAACTTATGAGGTAGTATGTCGGCAAAACCATTAATTTGAATAAATTTGAAACCGCATGAATATTCTTCAGCTGACCAAAGGTTCCATTATAGATATTCTAGGAGTACGAGATGGTTGGTAGAAAAAAAAATTATTTTTCATTTTTATTGAAGATAGAGTTTGGAGAAAATTTTCATTAAAAGAATGATATTATATTGTAAGGATTTATAAAAAATAGAGGAATGAAAACAAAAAATATAATATTTAAAATATATTTTAAATTTTAAAAGTTTATGGCATAAATATAATTTGTTACATGTTACGCATTATTTTATCTTCAGTATGATTTTTCTTTTTTAAAATCATCTAATATGCTATCTCGTATCTCAAACATGAGATCAAACTTTCTCTTAAACTAATATCATCTTTCTTATTTGTGTGACATGAAATAAAGTAATTTAAAAGTATACTTTGGAATGAGATCTATAAATAGACATTAGTTTATCATTAAATGAATTTATAGGCTCAAGGCAAATTTACTTAAATCTTTAGAAGGCTAAATAAATATATATTTTTTAACATATTATGAATATATTATTATGATAACACTGTCAAATATTATATTTTCATTTAATTTGTAAAATGTAAATCATTTTTTTTATAGAGAACTTTTTACATATATATATATATAATCAAATTACTTTATGTATATTTTTGTAGAGATATTTTATAAAATGACACTATAATAAAATTTAATTAAATGTATGTGTAAAAAAACTTACATTATCAAACCATAAAATTAATCCATTATATTTTTTACATTTATTAAATAGGTCCACATTTTATATGACATATAGTTTAGCCTATTTAGCAAACTATACTTTCAAAAATAATAAAAGTAGCATTCATGAACATAAACCTGTAGTGCAATTTGATCTATTTTGATTTCTAGGTCCCACCTGGTCCATATGAAAAATTCAATAAATAAACTATGATTGTTTTCAATTCATCATATGAGAGGTGAAGAGGACAAATTCTGGCTATATTCCTTGTGAACTTTTGAAAAAAGAAGTTTAAAAAAGAATATCTTTAACATGCATAAATCTCTTGATCATGAGACAACAAACGGCAAAGAAGGATTGACGAAAAGACAACCTTTTGATTCATTGGATTTGGATATCCTTCTCAACCACTACACATTTTTTCCACTAAAAGCTCATCAATCGAGTTGTTGAACAAATTTAAAGTGCTACAATCAAACACCTCGAGATATTTTCTTTGATCAATCTCTATTTTCCTTATACTATTAAAAAAAAGTTACATACTAAGTTATAGCTAAAATAAGGTGTATTACAATTATTTGCATGAAAATCTGTAATGGCTTTATTTATGAATATAAACTTTGTCCGGCTATCAATTTTGTTCAACAAATCCAATTAACAATATGTCAATAGTACTATATATATTAAAGATCTCTTTAATAACTTTTATTTTATTAGTATGTAAATAAAAAAATACAGAAACTTTCGTTCAATTGCGAGATTCTAAATTTAAATTTAAAATAAGATAACTCGTCTTTTGATAATATCTAATAAAATATTTTGAAGCAACTTTTAAATTATTTAATAAATCTATTTAATTTTAGTTTGTTCGATATTAAAAAAAGATTAATTAAAAAGTATTATAGATGAAATAATAAATAATTTTTTATGTAATTATAAAATTCAAATTTAAAATATAATATTTAACTTAATAATATTATCATATATCATTTGAATTAGAATTATAAATTCATTATTAGTAGTAGTTTTTCTTTTGGCACAAGTTGTACTATTTATTTATTTTAGAGAATCAAATTCAAAATCCACGCCTCTCCGTCCAGCGGTTTAGTCCAAAAATAATGCCTGTTCAGTGAATGTCCCAACCACCCCAGGCTTTGCTGCTAATATACAAGGAATCTTCATTTAATATTAATTAATAATACCTCCATTCCTGGAAATTCTTTCTTAGCAATTGGCTTCTTTCTTTTTAAAAGATTTCCTCCAAATACTTTTATTTATTTTTTAAAATTGGAGAAAGGAAATTATTATATTAATACATTCATATTCCTCCAAATACATTCTTGTATCAGATTAGAACTATTCATACAAAAATGAGTAAATTGTATTTTTAACAATTTTTATAATAATAAATTATAAATCAAAATAATATTTTATATTTTCGTGGACTAAAAACAATAGTGATAATTAAAAAAAAAAAAAAACTGTTTTAAAGAAACGAGGTAATACTATTGATGTGGAGACTTCGCGGACAAGGCAAATATTTGACGCCAAAACTTGAAAAGGAGAGAAAACAACGTGTGGAGACTTCAAAAATAATGCATCAATAACTGCTTTATTACATGTGAAATACATGTGATATGTCATCATACAGTCTGCCAACCTAAGCATTTTAGCCAAAGTTGGCTCTCTTTTCAATTCTCTATCTCACCATCATATGTTGTTATAATTTTTAAAATGCAATAATAAAGAGTTTCTAAGTTTTACTATGTTGGTGTTGTGATTTAGAAGTGATCACCGTAAAAATCAAATATTTTGATTTATTTAAAGATTGTAATTGTAAAGCTATCAGAACATATAAATTAAATCCATAAAGAATGTTTATTTTAAGTTAGCTCATAGAGCCAGTAAAAAAAGTTAACTCATATATCGGATAAAATCGAAGTTAGAGTGTATGCAAAGTTATAAGGGACATAATTGTTGGAATGAGACAACAAAGTACAAATCATTATTCATTAACTTTAATAAAATAACAACTACTACCATTCAGTACAAAGGGCAGATATCAGTATCATTATACATAATATAATATGAAGAAGTTGCAATAACTAGTTCAGAAAAAATGAAGCCTAAAAAACAAGGGCTTGGTAGAAAAAAACAATCCTTCCCAAAGGAAAAAGATTGTCATGACAGACTTGTATAATAACTTGCTGCCATAACCAAAGCCCTAGAGAACACAAAAGGCCTCAAAAAACTGAACTGTCAATAGTAACCAACATAACATAAGCTGGAACTTCAACGTACCCCTTGACTAAATCTGTGACCCGAATCATAGCGTACAGGACATAGTTCAAATACGCAAAAAATCGGGTAAACATAAACACCACTCTGGACAAACTTTGGTACAGATTGCTGCAAAGAAACGGGACTGAGAATATATGGTGGCAAAACCGATACAGAGCAGAGCTAAGAACATCAGGTGCCAACACTAGAAACAAAGAAACCTAAATCCAGAACCCGGTAACTATGTTCTCAGAGATAAACAGTCATTCGAAAAGTGGCACCCCATCAAAAGGATGCCAAAAAAACTTCCAACAAGTTACCTTCCAATTAAAAGGAAACCTGTAAAAACAAAGATTGAACAACTGTATTTTCCGGAAAAAGAGAACCGAGTACTGCGATGATGACCAAGACCCACCATAACCAATGGACCCAAAAACACTACGGCGCAAACAAAATCTGGTGCACTTGCTACTCAGATTTGCAACATAGATCAAGACTACCTGCTTAGTAGAGGATGTCACACATCCACAGATGTTCCACAAGCTTGTCGACTGTACGGCTGCTGATTGACTTGCAATTTTTTATATTTAATCCCTCGAGGGAATGACCCAATTTTTTCAAAGCGCTCAAGCTCTTGTTTGAAACCAATGAGCAACCTGCCAAACAAAGCACCTCTAGATTAAGCAGGATCCCGCGAGCAAGGGCAGCAATCCCTGCATCAGAAATTGCACACCTGGAAACATCAAGATCACTGAGCAATGGACAATTGCCTGCAATTGCAGTCAAGCTAGCATCACCAACATTTTTACAACAATTGAGGTTCAGCACATCAAGAGTCGATCCGTGCAACTTGACCATGGGCAAAACTCCTGCATCTGTGAGATTAATGCAACCACTTAGATTAACATTAGACAAACTGGCCTTTGACCTCTCAAGCAGAGAAAGAAACCCTGCGTCTGTTATTCCCTCGAGTCCAATCAATTCAAGATGCTGAAGCAGAGGACAGAGCTTCCCAAGGACAGCAAGAGTAGAATTACCAACTCCAGGGCATTTACGGATTGATAACGACACAACTGATTTGCAAGGAGATACTACTGGAAATTCCAGATTCAAATCTTTGATCCCATAGCATCTTATCAAAGTAAGAGCCTTCAATTTTGCTCCACAGTTAAAAAGGACACCGAAAAGCCCAAATTGGGTAACCCTGTGGCACTCTTCCAATTGTAGCCTCTCAATTGATGGAGCAGCCTTGGTGAATGATACCAACCCATTGTCCGACAGAAACGCACACCTGTGAAGCTGAAAGTTTTTCACATTAGGACAACCCTTTCCTATAGCTTCAAGTCCAGTATCTGTTACTCCGGGGCAGAACTCAATTGTGAGTGACGTCAGTTTCTGCAGTCCTTGGCCACTACCCATAACCCAGAATCCCTTCTCGGTGACATTTGGGAGGGAATTTAGGACAAGGTCAGTAACAGCAAAGCCATAATGTCCAATAGCTGCTAGTGAGAAATCAGAAACAACTAGTGAATCAAGTGTCAACTTTGTTAGACCAAAGGATGCTGAAGATATCAGGCTAGCAATTCCCTGATCACCAACTCCGTGACAGTTTTTAATCGTTATAGACCTTAGATTGGGACACCACTTCCCAATAGCCTGTAGACCTTCATTACCAATATTAGGACACGAGTCTATCGATAACTCGATCAGTTTCGGGCAGTTTTTTGCTACAGCAACTAAAGCCTTGTCAGAAATTGTGGGCAACTTGCAAAGATCAAGCTTTTCTAATTGGTGACAGCCTTTAGCAATCTCAATCAGGCCTTCGTCACTAATGGTAGCAACATCCCAAAGATTGAAAATCTTAAGAGAAGAGCAGCCATGAGCAACTGCCTTGAGACCTACGTTAGTCAACGCACGATCCAAATTGCTTCCATAAATTGAAAGCTTCCCTAATCCTCCTCGAGATGCTGTACTAACAGCAACGGCAGCTAGTCTAACATCGGTTACCTTTTTTCCCTCCAAGTTTCGAGAAAGATACCCTTCATCGCCAAAGTCTTGATCATCACCATCCTCGTTTCCATTTCCGGTACTTACGTTGCTACAGATTTCATCCTTAGAAATGTTGCTTAGAAGCATAAGCCAGCGCTTAGATACAGAAGCGCATAAACTCCTATCTTTTCCTGCAGGCAACCTTCTAAGGATCTCAAAGAGGCATTCATCCGGTAATGTTTCAATGGATGTCTCCGGCTTCTGCTCAATCCATTCTCCGCTGAAATCAAATGGAACGCTGATGCGAGATCTCTTCTGATTAGGCAAGTAACCATATTCTTGAAGGCCAAGAGACAAGAAGAGACCTGCTTCCTTTGGATTAAGGTACATGGACCTCCCAGCACAAAAATCATCACTTCCTGAGAAACCAAACACACACAAGGTCAAAAAAAGAAATATAGAAAAATTCACAAGTACAAAAATAATTAGAAAAACATAAAAATTCCACCAGTAAAAGATTTGAACAAACAATATAAACTAAATATTTTAATGAAATCTAACTCATCCTCTAAAGTCTAAAGGTAACAAATCAACTGTTAAGAAAATAATGATCTCATATGTAAACAAAATTACCTATCTCATATGTGAACAAGATCCATTTTCCTAAAAAGACCAATAACTACTACCAACAAAATTCTCTTTTAGCACTAAAAACAAAACCTTCAAACAATTACACACTAAATTAAATCACTATCTCATAAAAAAAATAAAAAATATATCAGACCCTGAACCTATTCATGTAACTCATCAGATCCACCAAGAAAGGCAATTCAATTTGCAAAACCAAAGCATAATCCTAACAAAACCATACGAGAAAATCAATATAGAAACACATGAAACTAAAATCAAAGACTTCAAATTCACATCTAAAATAACAAACTTCAAATAAAAAACAAACATGAATCACCAAATTAACAGAATCAAAGACACAAAACATAAAAAACAACGAATTAGATAAAACATGAACCAGATCAAAAGCTTACCAGTAAAGCCGAAAACTTTAGACATGGGTACAGCTTCAAAAACCAGGCAAAGTAAAATATGAACCGTTGACGACAAAAGAACCCTCGAAAGAGAGTGAAAAAGAAGAAGAAGAAGAAGAAGAAGGTGAATATAAATAAGAACTCTAGAGAGCAAAAAAGCATGAGAGAAAAGGGAAAACGGAGAAGAGAAGTGAAACCCTATGAGATAGGGAAAAAAGAGAGAGAGAGAGAGAAGAAATAAAGGATTGAGAATTTTGAAAGGGGTGGTTATAATATATTGTGGAAGAAAAAAGAGATTCGGGTATATGAATGTGACAGTACAGTGAATGGTTCAATTCAATGTATCTTCTTTCTTTCTTTCGAGTATTATTCTTCCACCAAATCAATACCAGATACCAGACCCTGTTTTCTTTTTCTTTTTTCTTTTTTCTTTTTTCTTTTTTCTTTTTTATTTGGTCAATATTATTTTATTTGACAACTGGGGTTCATTGGAGAGATTTTGCTTTTGATGCAGTGAACCTTCAACAAACTTAACTGTCAATGCATTCAATGAGTTTCAGTATTTTTCACCCTTTACCACATCTGGTTTTTTTTCTTCTTTTATTTTAAAGTTTTTTTAGAAAGAAGAATTACCATATCTGGTTTTTAAGTTTGACTACTAAATAAATGCATTGAATATCAGTTTTTTTATTAAATTATTAAATTATTCATCTTACAAAATAGTGTGAATGTTCATGCTTTTAATTTTTCTTTTGAATATTTTGAAGAAATTAGTAAAAGGGAAACTATTTAAGAAAATATTTTAAATGAAAATAAATAATAATAATTAAGTATTCAAAATTAATAAGATGTCTTGGTAATATTTATGGTATTTTTTATTTAATATGATTTGAATTTTGTATTAATTTAATTTAATATGATTTGAATTTTATTTTAATTTAATAATCTTATAGAAATTAATTTATATAAATTGAAAAATTTTACATTAAAAGTGAATCACAACTATCCAATATTTATAATCACCTTTAAAGTAATAT
>JBBPBR010000004.1:72640373-72650563 GCA_037974775.1 Cicer pinnatifidum
AAAAAAAAAAAAAAGAGAACTAAAAATGTCATTTCAGATATTTTCTCAATTTCAATTCGACTGAATTTCTTTATAAGAAAATCTAGCTGTCATTTAATTTTTTGAAATTCAACTTTATGTTCAAAAAAATTGTACTAGTAGGATTCATGATAAATTTAGGAAAAAGAATATGGAAAAACTTGAACTTCTATGCGACAAATACATCAAAGATTCCTAAATAGTAATATTGGTAATTATTTATGTAAATGCAAATTTAATTTATCTCCACTCTCCCCCTCAATAAGTAATTACATGTATAGATTTTATAATGATATTGTGTGATGGTATGCTGTGGTAGTTACTTAAATTAATAAGTTAGTAGCTAGGTAGTGAGAATTGGAGGAAGGTATTCAGTTGTGGAACCAAGAATCCTAGCCTTAGTATCAGGAAAATATACAAATCCTGGAAGGGTTGTTATGTCTCCATTGTTAGCAACTCGTATTGGATATCTCATTAAATGTTGAAATGGTATGTATTCATCAAATGTATCATTTGAGTATATGTCCCAATTGGTCTCAGCAAGACGGTTCACTAGCTTGATGCACTTTAAACTTTCTGGATTATCAAAGCAGCTTGTATCACCAAGATCACCAAGGTGCTCATACCATAGTGCACGTCTAAATCCATATATTTGTCCTTTTGGTGGCTTATTGTATGATGATATATGTTGTGGTTGAAATGCACCTATTGCAATTTCAGTGTCCCTAGCACCATCCATTGATCTTTGGTTTATGTTGGCTGAACCAATTATTATGTATTCATCATCAACTGAATCAAGCAAAACAAAATTATCACAAGAACTTGTTAGTTTTTTACCAAATAGAGAAGAAAATAGAAACTTATTTGATTTTGTGGTGACAGAAATTGATTTTGAATTAATTGGTTCTGTAAAATTCATTTTGGATAAAAATGAGTCGAACGTAAAATGATTTATGTTTGTATACATTCATGTAAAAGTGAGTTGAATAACAAATTTTAAACTAAATAATCAATTATAGAACTAAAAGCTACAAATTCTGATCAATTTTGGAGACAATTAACTCTACTCGAGAATAAACATATCAAAATCATTTCTACATGTATCATCTACCAGAAATATTGAAGTGTGTCAATGTAACTAAAAAAATAAGTAATATGTTGGATTGCTTACCTATCATCATTTTGGCATGTACATATATCATGAATCTCCTTGAATTTTGTGCTCTACTATAATCAGTATCAGGTTCTGGTGCTTCTGGAGGAGTATATTCATTATCTTTCTTACCCTCTCTATTTCCAAGGCAAAAAAATGTCAAGTAATCTCTTGGGTTGGCTCTGATCCCTTTTCTTCTAAGGGCTTCAGCTATATCAGAATACATCATCTCCATAGTCCTTCTTTGCCAATCCAATATTGCTTGAACTGAAGCACTTTCAGGTATACCTTCTGGCCACATTGGAATCACAATGTACACAGAAAATCTCTCTCCTGCTTCAATTTTGCTAACAATCTTCAATGACAGTTCCTTTGGTATAAGATGCAAAGCACCAATGTCTTCAACTTTGATATCATTTGCTTGCCAACCATATGAACTACCTAGGAAGTACTGGTTTTCAATGTAGATGAAGTTTTTTGCTCGGCGAATAGCGTTTATATAACCATCTTGAATACTTCTATCAATGATGTTATCTTTTCCACTAACAAGACCTTTTTCAGCAGCTTCTCTTGGATCTTGAGGGAAGCCAAAAGCAGCACTACCATCAATGGACCTAAACAACTGAACATTCCATGAGCTGTTTCCATTCATTGCTTCGACATTCGATACGCGAACAAGATCATATTCTTCAATCATATTTGAAGGAAGTGGAAACTGCATCCCAACTTGTTTTTCCCATCTTTGCTCAAAATTGCACAAAACATCCCATGCAATAGGCCCTTCTAGCTTACAATGAATATCATGCCATGGTTCTCTAGGACCACCCTTTTTAATAGAAGCACTTGGGAAATTTGGTTGATGAAAATCATCATGATGGACTGTATCCAATGTTGAAAACAAAGGATGTTCCATTGTATCATATCTTCCATCACAAAGATCAATCCCACCAACAAAACTTGTGATAGTTCTTTTCTTCAATTGTGTAGAACCAACAATTTTACTATCAAGAATTATAGTCTTTTGGTGATGAGTGAACATTGTTGAAACTTCAAAACCTTGAACTATGCTTCTTCCAGCGCCCGGATCACGCGGACACAAAACACAATGCACATTTGTGTTTTTAAAGTACTCACCAGTTTCTTGATCATGAGTTGCCATCAAACCATCTTTCTTTAAATCAGGAACTGAAGTTCTGTCATCCCAAACAAGCATAAGAACATTAACACCTTCATTAGCTTTTGCCATAAGCAATTCTCCAAGTGTTGCACTAATTTTTGTTGATTTATTTGGGTCCCTTATTAAGGTTATTTCAGTGTCAACAGACCAACCAGTTATGCAAATAAAATGCTTAGCATCCATAATAGCATTGTAAATATCTTCCCAACATTTTCTAGGCTCATAATGTTCTGCTCCATCCAATTGAATAGATGGAACAGAACCATCTTGAACGTGTGCATCTTGGTATAGAGTAACTTGACAATTAATATTTTGTTTGAAGAAAGTGTGAGGAACTCCTTGAAACCCTAAACTCTTTATACCTTGAGACCAATTTGGATCATTTTTGACACTTAAGAATTGCATTTGAACATGGATTTTGGAACCACCTTGTATTGGACGATGATTCTCATCTAGTATTTGAACCCATGTGTTCAATGTGTTGCCTTCTATAACTTGTTCAACAGGAACATAAGCTCTTCCAATTAGAGTTGCACCAATTGGGTTATCTTGTTTGACAGTGAACACAATATTGGAAATTGAATGAGCAGAGTAAATGTGAAATTTCTCATTCCATTTTGGGTTGAAAGGTTGATCATTTAACATTCTAGTTCTTCCAACCCTTGCTTTGTCTAAATCAACTGTTGCATAGAGACCCTTCCCTACAAGCTGTGAAACCTTTTTTACATGTTATGTTAGGTGGTATAATTATAAAGAGAACATTATGATACATAGTCAAAAAAGTGTTAGAACAATAACATTGGTTCAAAAGAATAAAGATACAGACATTTTAAGATAGAGTTCAGCCAATTGTATTTACGTCTTCAACGTTTTTATTATGATTTAAGATTATAATTTACAGTGTACAATTTGTATTTAAATATTACTGTCTAGATAACATTACCTCTGAACTATACTACTTAAGCGAATTGTGGATGTCATTTAGTACTAATTATGAGCCATACCCACAAATTTTTTTTTAATATAAAATAATTAAAATCTCAAAATAGGAAGAAGCAAGAGAGAGATATATGAAGATGTAAGATACCTCGGGTTGGCATTGGCATTGACATTGACACAACAAAAAACTCTTGAGTTGGGAAACAATTTTCTTCCCCACGCTTGTAAATGTTCCCTTGTTTACAAAATACATGAATAAATACACATAATAAGAGTTTAGATAACCATTTTATCTCTTTCTCTAGAGACTAATCTATAGTATAATGCAATTTAGACTTGACATATACAAAAATATAAGTTCACATGTTTGATGACAAATTCTTTGGAAAAAAGGAATAGTTTTAATAAATATCATGCGAATTTTAACTTTTTAACTGGTGTGGTTAAACAATTTTACTAAACCCTCAGATCCTAAATATTTAGAGAGCTACTCTTATCATTTTATTATGTTTCTAGATAACCATAGTTTTGTCTAGATGTGGAGTTCTCAGTGTATCTAGCAGGGCAAAAAAATTATTTCTATGTAAAAAAGATAAATTAAAATCTAAATATTTTTATATATAAAAGTGATAAGAAATTTTAATGAATTTTCCCAAAAAGTATTACAATAAATAAGGTAAAATAAAAAAATAAAAAGAGACATATACATAGTGTTGGTTGCAACTAAAGGCACACAGACCTTGTTGCAGAGATCAAAATTGGTGCATCCAGTAAGAGGAGTTTGTAGTATATCGACCTCATATATAGTCACATCAAGCCTCCCGTGAAGTAAGTGCAACATGACGTTGTTATTATATATTATATATATACTTTATGTGTTTACTTTCTCTACAATGAAAACAAGTGTCAATTCATACATATGCATTATGCAATAATGTATGTAGCATACTTTATGGGAAGGACACATGTAGTAAGAGTACTTACATGGAAATGGAAATGGAAATGAAAATGTTCCTTGTGATGAAGGACTTTGTTTGATTTGAATAGGCACATTTATTTATAGATGTGGAAGGAGAGGGAAGAGAATCTGATCCATATAAATTTTGAGTTAAACTCTCATGTCAAGCAAGAGATGTTTATAAGACATTATAAGTTCTAAGGGAGATTCCAAGAATCAGTTCCGAACTTAACTTTCAAGGAAGTGCTATTCTGCTACAAACAACCAATTCATATACCCTTAGGTATATCATTAATGCCCCTTTATCGAGCCTGTGCTGATAGACCAATGATACAAATTCAATTTTTTTTTAAAGTACAATACGACCCCAAAAAATATATGAGATAAAAGTTCACCCTATACTACGGGGCCTAAAAGCAAAAACAAAAAAGTCTAAAATTTAAAGTCCATATTACTAATTTTCCATCTGTTTGTCCGTATCAACCTAATTAAGCGTATATGGTTACGAGCAAAAGAAGCAACGTTAGAAAGTTGTTAGGGAAAAAAATAAAGTCCTAGTATAAAAAAAAAATTTCATAAATATATATTAAAGCTTTAATGAGTTTTGAAATAGTACTTGTACTAGTTTTTTTGGGGATTTTATGTGACTATTTATTATTTTTTAATTTGTTAAATAAGTAAATAAAATAATAAAAGTGAAGGAAGAAAATTTTCAGTGTAATTACAAAAATATTTAAGAATATTTTTTCCAAAAAGTAGAATAATTAAAAAAAATCCCATAATTTGCAGGTGAGACTTGCAATTCATTTTGGAGTTATTTTAGATGGGTCCGTTATATTAATTTATTATTTATTGTTTCTTCACTTGAACGAATTAACATGATCCACATCTATAGGTATACGTTTCTGCCAACCAAAAAACATATATAGGTATACGTCGGTATCTATTTGATGTATTAATAATCTTTTCTATAAATAACGCTATTAGATCATTATATCATACTTAAAGATAACGTGGTCCATTATTTAATTTTTTGTTTGGTATTTCCCCAAAACAAAAATAATTTTGGACAACCATCCAAATCCCAATCCACTCAATATTCACTTTGAGAGATAGATAATTTGATGGTGTGACATAAAGAGATAAATAAAGAAAAAATAAGTGTTAGAATTAAAGTTTGAAACATGTATATATGATTGTTGTTTTCTAAAAGGGTCTCACGAGGAAAATGACATTATTAACTTTTCATTAATACACAACTCCTCTTTATAAAACCACATCATCAAAGTTGAAGTTTGTTTATTTTGATTATCTTGTGAATGAATACAAATAACATGTTTATGATAATTAATTATTCCGTTGAGCACGAAAGTATTTAATGATTTGAATTTGGCGCAGTTGCCTCCAGTAGAGTCAACATATTTGAACCGTCCGATCTAAAATTAAATGATTTATATTTTAATATTAAATTTTAATTATTTTTTAATTTCAAATTTAAACTTAAAATTTGAACTATCCGATCTTGATTAGATGGTTCAGATCAATCTTGATTAGATGATTCAAATATGTCTAAATGTATTGTAGTTATAGAATCTTGAGTACAGGCAATCTGAATCGGTTATCTAGGTGGTAAGTATCGGAGGAAGAGAATGAGATTTTGAACCAAGAATCAAAGCCATGGTATCAGGAAAAAATTGCATCCCTGGAAGTGATGTTACAGTTCCATCTTGGCCCACATGTAGAGGATATCTCAAAAGATGAGTAGTTACACTTTGATCTAATATATCCTTAGAATATAATTCCCAATTCCTTTCAGCAATACGATTGAGAAGTTTCACACATTCCAGACTTTCAGGCTCATCAAATATATCACTATTATCACCAATATGTTCATACCATAATGCTCTTCTGAACCCATAAATTTGACCATGTGGTCTTTGTGGGCCACTTGATGTTAGATGATGTGGTTGGAAAGCTCCCATTGCAATCTCTGTGTCTCTTCCACCATCCATTGATCTTTGGTTGATGTTTGCTGAACCAATCATTATGTATTCATCATCCACTAAATCAAAAATAAGTAAATGTTAATTAGTCTCTATTACTCTATGATATTTATATATATATAGTATAACAAGTTACCTATCATCATCTTTGAATGAACATAGATCATGAACCTCCTAGACTTTTGTGCTCTATGATAGTCACTATTAGCCTCTGGTTCCTCTGGAGGAACATACTCTCCATCTTTCTTACTCTCCCTTTTTCCAAGACAGTAAAAAGTCAAATAATCACGAGGGTGTGCTTTAATGTTGTTCTTTTTTATTGCATCAGCAATGTCACAATACATCATCTCCATAGTCCTTCTTTGCCAATCTAATATTGCTTGAACTGAAGCACTTTCAGGTATACCTTCTGGCCACATTGGTATCACCACATACACTACAAACCTCTCTCCTGCTTCAATTTTGCTTACAATCTTCAATGACAGTTCCTTTGGTATTAGATTCAAAGCACCAATATCTTCAACTTTAATATCATTTCCATGCCAACCATATGAACTACCTGTTCGGAAACAATATTCATCGATTAGTATTAATAACTAATGTCAATCTATAATTGATTAATTAAATAATTTAACACTACCTAGAAAATACTGATTTTCAATGTAGATGAAGTTTTTGGCTCGCCGAATAGCGTTTACATAACCATCTTGAACACTTCTATCAATGACATTATCTTTTCCACTAACAAGGCCTAATTCAAAAACTTCATTTGGTGATTGAGGGAAATTAACAACAGCACCACCATCAATAGACCTAAACAATTGAACACTCCAAGTATTGTCGTCTTCTTGCGATATCATCGAATCAGAAGGATGAATTAGAATTTGATCAAGCTCATCAATTGAGAATAAAAATTGCTTACCAACTTGCTTTTCCCACCTTTGTTCAAAATTATACAAAACATCCCATGCAATAGGTCCTTCTAGCTTACAATGAATATCATGCCATGGTTCTCTAGGACCACCTTTTTTAATAGAAGCATTTAAGAAATTTGGTTGATGAAAATCATCATGATGAATTGTATTCAATGTTGAAAACAAAGGATGTTCCATTGTATCATATCTTCCATCACATAAATCAATTCCACCTATGAAACTTATAACATTTCTCTTCAGTGATTTCTCAACATGTCCATCAACAACAATAGTCTTTTGATGATGAGTGAACATAGTTGAAATTTCAAAACCTTGAACTATACTTCTTCCATTATCAGGATTCCTTGGACACAAAACACAATGAACCTTTGTGCCTCTAAAGTAGTAAGCAGTTTCTTGATCATGTGTTGCCATCAAACCATCTTCCCTAAAAGCAGGAACAGAGGTTCTGTCATCCCAAACAAGCATAAGAACATTAACACCTTCGTTAGCTTTTTTCTTAAGTAATTCTCCAAGTGTTACATTTTTTTTTGTTGACATGTTTTGATCCCTTATTAAGGTTATTTCAGTGTGAACAGACCAACCACTTATGTAAATAAAATGTTTAGCATCCATAATTGAATTATAAATATCTTCCCAACATCTTTCAGGAATATAGTATTTTGTTCCTGATAATGGAATCCATGCACGAAAACTATCAGAAACATGAGCATCTTGGTAGAAAGTAACTCTACAACCTTGTCTTTGATCAAAAAATGTACGAGGAACACCAAAAAATGGCATGTTTATTCCCTTAGACCATACTATTTTTCTGTCTTCAATGACACTTAAGAATTGCATGGAGACACGAATTTTGGAACCACCTGGTATCGGACGATGATCTTCTTCATCTAATATTTCGACCCATCTGTTAATTATTGGTCCTTTTAGAAGTTTCTCAGAAGGGATGTAAGCTCTTCCAATTAGAGTTGCTCCAATTGGGTTATCATCTTTTATTGTGAATATAATGTTTGATATGTAATGAGCACAATAGATTTCAAAAGTTTCATTCCATTTGGGGTTTGTAGGTTGGTTTCCTATCATTCTTGTTCTTCCAACTCTTGCTTTGTCTAAATCGACTGTTGCATAGAGTCTTGTCCCCACAATCTTCATCATAAATTAATTTGCATATTAACGATTATTCTTGTATTAAAATGAAGAAAAAACTTGTTTAGGAAAGTGGATTCGTTGACACCTGATGTCAAATTTTATTGAAATATGAGATTTGGTGTGAAAATAAAATTTGATATCTGGTGTCAAATTCTGACTCTTATAAAAATAGTTAAAAGTTTGGTCATGATATATCTACCTCGGGCCGACAAAATATGCAACCTTTGACTTGGGCTAAAAATCTCTTCCCCTTGTGTGTTGTGCCCTTTGTTCCAAAATATTGGACAAGAAAAATGAATTAGTAACATGGATTGAAATAAAAATGAGCTTAAATAAATAGGTTTTTTTTAATACTCTCTTTTTAAAAAAAAACACTAAAATACTCCAAAAAAATATACCAAAATATCATCTTTTTTAAAAACCAAGTGAGAAGTCGCCATTTGGAACTTGAGTTTCCTTAAGGAAGTCGTCATTTCAAATTGTAAATTGTAATTAAAGAAAAAAAAAAAGAGGGATATTTTAGTATATTTTGTTCAAATGGGAGTATTTTAGTGTTATTTTTTTTAAAAAGAGGGTATTGAAAAAAAAACTTAAATAAATATGTTAATTTTAGTTTTCAACAGCTAAGAAGAGATGGTTTTATTATGTATAGCTTTCAAAACAAAATGTGATATAAGTTTGATTTTTGGTCTTTTAGAAAGTGGAATTAGATTGAAAAGATGAATTTAATTTATATAAATTCAAAATATAAAGAGGTTTTACATTAACAGGAAATGACATTCATTTTATATTTTAAAAATATTTAACTTGTATAATAATATAACTAACTATCTTTAAAGTAATGGACGTGGACGTTCACTGCATGCAAATTAAATTCTAAAAAACATGTGATATTGCAATAGAACATCAGTATTTTTTATTAAAAAATTGATTTTATTTATTTAATATACATTTTCATAAAAAAAAAAAAAAAGCAAGTGTGAAAATATAGAATCATTTACATAATCTCAAAAATGTTTTAGTGAGAGTGAAACACATCATTATATAAAATTAAAACTCTACCTTGCGACAGAAATCCAAATGACATCGAGTTTGCAACCTATCAACTTCACTTATGATAACCTTAAGCGTCCCATGTAGCAAATGAGGCATGTTGTTTCCCACTTTGAATAAGAAATGGGAACTGTTTATTCGGTAAATGTTTAATATGGAAATAAAGGTATATCTAAGTTGTTTTATGTGGAAAGAGACATTAAGAAATAATGTAGGGAATATTTAATTTGTTTGAAGAAGGAGAAGTCTCTTTGGAGGACAAAAACCATAATCTATTACCTTCTTGACTTGACTTGTAGGGAGCACTTGCTTATTTCGAATGGACTAGAAGCCCGTTTCAACAAGCTAGCTCACTTGTCCACGACCCAAGTTACCATTTTAATTCATAAAATGTCCTATCATTATCATACTACTCCTTTTCTTTTTGTTGACAGAATAGCATTATATGCCTAATTAATGTAGTTGAATTTTGTTTCAAATTACAATTAATTAATTACAAGACCGATCTGAGAAATAAAAAATACAGGATTTAGTTGTTACAATTCAATATTATGTATTTTTTGTTATATAAATATTTTTTTTAATCTTTTATTATATAAACAATAAAATATATATGGTAAAATATAATAAACAACTAAACATATTTTTTGGAACAATGCTCCTCTTTATCTTTATCCTTTCATTTTAAATCTTCACCTTAGATTCAGATCACTTTGACTCAAATACCTTTCTCATTCCTTTGTATATTTTTATTCTCTATACTAACATGTAATTCTAGATCTTGGTTTTTTTTTTTTTTTTTGTG
>JBBPBR010000004.1:72650697-72684374 GCA_037974775.1 Cicer pinnatifidum
TTTTTTTTTGTGCGTTTTGGTCAATTGGGGATATCTGAATTTTCAATTTGGGATTTCTGGATTTTCAAAGAACTCTAATTCATGTGAAAAAGAATAGTAATATTATTTGATTTATTATTTTTTTTCAAAACAAAATTAACAGAAAATAATGATTCAGCCTCCATGTCAGTGTTTTTAACAAAAAATGGCTTATCAGATAAAGTTAAACAAAAAGAATAGATAAATAAAAAAAGTGTTACAAAATATTCACTGTGTGCACTTTTTAACTTTGTTTTTGTTTTTTGTGATAAAAGAAGTTTTAATTTTAATATTTTAAAAAATAATAATAACACTACATCTAAGAGGACTTTCCATGACTTGCTATATATTTATATGACTATATCCAAATGGGATACATAATTTTCGTGTCTAATTGTTGTCTCTCCGCATTTAATAATTTAAAAATATATAAAAAGAAAAATGACTATTTATTTGAAAATTTTGCGTACAAATCTATTAAATATTTAGAGATATTATAAAATAAATAAATAAAAGTCTTCTCATAATAATATACTTACCCTACTTCATTACTCGAGGCCCCCATATATACGTAATTATCATTTATGAATGTCTCGGATGCATGAAATTAGTATATAATACACCAATAAGGGCCAAACAACATTTGCCCCACCAATAAATTGATCGGCCAAAAGCTCAAAGCCTCAAATGATAAAGAGACATCTGGCTTTTATTTTTTTTAATAATTAGTTAAATTAATTAGATAGTTTTCAACAAACAAAAAAATTAGTTATATAGTTAACGACCTCAACAACCCTTCAGCCTATTCCTTCCAAAGCCACACCACAAACCTCTACCACCATAAAATTATCGAACACGACAAAGTCAATGTGTTGTCACCATAAATGCTTTTATTTTGCCTTAAGGTGCACGTATAAAAGAGGACAATATAATTAAAAAAAATTATTATGTTAATGATTCGTAGAAAAGAGATAAAAATAAAAATATAGTATTAAATATATCATGCAAAATATAAGATTTCCAAATATTATTATTGATATAAAGTTTTTGTTAGAATATAGAGTATCTTAACGAGTAAATTAAATTTTAAAATTGTTGAAGTTTCACATTCGAAAACTTTCATATTTTGAATAGTTTTTAATTTTGTAAATAATAAAGTCTCATATTGAATAGAAAAATATATGTGGATTTGTTTTCATCACTATATAATGAGTTTCAAACTCTTATGAAAAATATATCGAAGTTGGATGCATTTTTTAACCTTATTCTTTAAGTCTTTTCGATATTTTAAAGCGGTTTTGTACCGTTGTCCAGCGGTTTTGTACCATAATCCCTTCAATTTTTAGAGCGGTTGTTATGTCGTAGTTTCATCGATTTTTGAGTGGTCCTAATACCACTATCTATTTAGAGCGATTTTTATATCATAGTTTCGTCGATTTTTTATTGGTCTTAATATTACTATGAGTGGTTTTTGTGTTGTAAACTTTTAGAGCGGTATTTTTTTTTTGTCGTAGTTCTTTTGATTTATGAGTGGTCATGGATCCATATTGCAAGTGACTTTAAACGTCATATTAAGAGTGATTTTAACAGCCATATTGATGGTGTAATTCTATAACGATTTTCTACAGTGCAGTGGAACTCCCATATAGTGAAACGTCTTGAATAGAGCGATTTAGTATGCGACTCAACCCAATAATATATTCAGTGGTATAAATTGAATTTGAAATAGTTTTCGAAACTCAAAAACAACAATTTTAAGACATTTCTTTCTGATATATGTCAACCGAAGAGATTACTGAATATGGTTCTAGTGCCTCTAATTTCAATAAACTGTTTTAGTGAGACAAACAGAAAAGGATAAGAAAGTTGAAGAATTAACCCATGGGAGGATAATGCTTACTCTAAAAAAATTATATTCTTATTGGACTTGCTGATAATCTATATAATTACTACAGTTCCAAAAACACCGTTAGTCGCTACCACAAGTATCAGAGTATCAGATGATCAATGACAGATATGTGGAGGCTCACTCCCGTAAAATTCAGAAGATCACTCATAAGATCATCTAGGTACGTCACTCATGGCATATTGAAATTTAATATGTCTCATTCTGTTTGAATGTTGAAATCAATAAAATGTCTCATTTTGCTTACATGTTGTGTGATTTTAATATTTGACATGTTAGACTTTGTGATGTGAACACATCTGATTTCAAACTTCAGAAACTTATGTTTAATTCCAAAGTTATCTTTAAATGATTTTGAAAAGTGTGATTTTTGTAGTCAAGCTAAAATAACACATAGTTCACATAAATCTATAGTTAGAAAATAACTTATTACACTATGATATATGTGAATTTGATGGAACATTAACAAGAAGTGAAAAATAAAAGTGAAAACGCTTGACATGTTAAGGATCTTTGCAACTGAAATTGAAAATCAATTTAGTAGAAAGAATAAGAGGTTTCAAGTATGATTCTAGTTTGTTTAATGAGTTTTATAAACTGTTTGGAGTTATACATGGAACAGCTGCACCATAATTACTTAAAATGAATGATAAAGTTGAAGAAAAAAAGAATAGAACTCTTACTAAACTAGTTGTTGCTAGTATGCTTAAATATGGTATTGTATCTCATTGGTGTGCAGAAAATATATTTCGTATTTGCTATGTTTTGAATAAAGTTCCTAGATCTAAAACCAAAACATCTCCTTATGAAATAGTGAAGAAAAAACAATCAAACTTGTCTTATTTTCAAACTTGGGGTTGTCTAGCTTATGTCAGAATCTCTGATCCCAAGTGAATTAAACTTCTCAGTAGAGTCTATGAATGTATATTCATCGGGTATGCAGTAAACAATGAAACGTATAGGTTTTGTGACATAAATGTGAAAGCGATCATAAAGTTAAATGATGATGACTTCTATGAAAATAAAATCCCTTTCAAATCGAGACAAGAAGCATTAAAAACAGTAAACAAGATGAAACAGAAACTCGAAGAGGTAAGAGAGTTAGAGTTGTTAAAGATTATGGACCCCATTATATGACATATAACTTAAAAGAGGATCCTGCAAATCTTTAAGAAACTTTATCATATTTGGATGTAGATTTATTGCAAGAAGCAGTGAATGATAAAATGGATTCTTTATAGTCTAACATGACCTTACATTTTGTAGACTTGTCTCATGGTTGCAAATCAACAGGTTGTGAATGAAAATTGATAAGTAAAAGGTTTGCTTTGTAGCCAAATATTTTAGACAATGAGAAAAATATAGATTTCTTTGACACTTTTTCAACAGTCATTAGAATTACATTCATTAGGGTACTCATCTCACTTGGTGCTATTCATAACTCGGTGGTGCACCAAATGAATGTCAAAATTGTTTCATTAAATGGTGATATGGAACAAGAAATCTATATGAAATAACCTAAAGGTTTTGTGATTCATGGACAAGAAAACAAAGTCTGTAAGTTGATAAATCTTTGTATGGTCTTAAACAAGCTCCTAAGCAATGACATGAAAGGTTTGATAACTTGATTATGTCGAATGAGTTTAAAGTGAATGAAAGTGACAAATGTATTTATTATAAAAATTTGAAAATGACATTTACACTATCATATGTCTCTATGGAGACAATCTACTCATATTTTGTTTGAAACATTCATGTTGTAAAAATTGTGAAATCATTATTGTGTAGCAACTTGATATGAAAGACCTTGGAGAAACGAATGTAATCTTCATAATCAATATTACTAGGTCAAAAAATAGAATTTCTTTGGATCAGTCTCACTATGTTGAAAAAATCCTAAAGAAATATAAATACTTTGACTACAAACCTGTCTGCACACCATATAATCTAAGTTTGAAACATTTCATGAACCCTGATGAAAGTGTTAGACAAACTGAATATGCGAGCATTATTGACAGCATCGGATATGCCATTGACTGTACTATACCCGACATTGACTACATCGTGGGACTCTTGTGCAGGTTTACTAGTAAACCTAATATGGAGCATTGACATGCTACCGAAATAGTCACGAGATACCTAAAAAGTACTATGAGTCTCATATTACATTATCAAATATTTCCTACAGTCCTTGAAGGATACAGTGATGGTGATTGGAACATTTTATCAGATGACCCCAAAGCAACCAATTGTTATATTTTAGTATAGCTAGTGGTGTTATATCTTGGAAATCGAAGAACAAACGATATTAATATAATCCACTATTGAGTCTGAAATGATAGCACTAGCTACTACTAGTGAAGAAACGAGTTGGTTGAGATGTTTGCTAGTTGATATCCCTTTATCGGAAAAATCTATGACAAATGTGTTGATCCATTGTGATAGTACCACAGCTATTGCAAAGATTGAGAATCATTACTACAACAGTAAGAGATGACAAATTTTTCGTAAGCACAATATTGTTAGAGAATTACTTTCTAAAAGAGATGTTATAGTGGATCATGTACGTACTGATGAGAATTTAATAGATCCGTTGACGAAAGAGTTAGCTAGAAAGAGAGTCATAAATACATCCAAAAGAATGAGACTAGTGTCTGTGGAATCACTGAGGATGGTAACCCGACCTAAAAGACTAAAGATCTTAAGAATTAAGTTCAATGGATAATAACAAGTCATGAAGTGATATGAGATGAACATGCTATTATAAATAAGAGAAGCATGATTCTTGAAGTGATGATAGGATGAGGTAATAGAAACTCTGAATGAAATTTATACTCTATGTGGAGTGGAGTACCTAGTCCGTGTCTCAACTCATTAATATATTCGACAATATAAATTAATTTTGAAATAGTTTTCGAAACTCAAAGTCAATAGCTTTATTTAGGATCTTTCTAAAAATAAGATGTACGCGACAATTGTTTTAAACATCTAATAAAGTAAAATAATTTTTTTAATAAAAATCTAATTTGAAATTAAAAAACATCTCAATAAAATTTGAATTGATTGACTTAATATTAATTGATCAATAAAAAATAAAAACAGATATCGACTATATTAATTTAATAAATAATTTTATATTTTAAAATATTTGGAAAATTAAAATTAAACAAACAAAAAAAATAGTTGAATATAACATTGATCTAGTAATGTTAATAATATCAATAATAATTATTAATATTAACATTGAAAATAGTAACTAAAATATTATTTCAGACTTAAAAAAGACACTCTTCTTACAATTTCGTTTTCGTTGGCCGGCCTAGCTTAAAGTACAATTTTATGATCACGGCTAATACGAAATATAAATAGAAAGGCAGTATTGTCATAAATTTTGTCGTATTATTTATTATACTGATCCTTATCTAATAATTACTAAAGCAACTAATTATTTCAATCTCATCACAAATAAACACCGTTTATAAAGTTTAGCTGCTAAGGATTCGATTAAGTTTTCAAGAGCTCTTATATTCAAATACGATATGTGTTATTTAAATACAAAAATTTGAAGAGAGAAAAATAACGATTATAAAAAACGATAAAATTGTAAGAATATTAATATATAGTGTTGATATTAGAAACTGTGTTAAAAAAAAATAGAGATATTTTTTTAAACAACAACAGAAATTAAATATTTTTTATTATTAAAAAAAATCTCTTTTATACGTTTGTCTATATTCTATACATTTAATTGTGACTATGGTTAATAAATATACATAAAAGTGTTATGTACTTTTTTGACAGACTATGTACAAGTACTTCGCATTTCGGAAAAGTGTAAATAAATGCGTTGGTATAATTTAGAATTCACGTGATGATAAGAAAAAAGTTTCTTTTTTATTTTTCTCAAGTAACTAACCATTGGTCTCAACTTTGAGAAGAAGAAATAGGAAATTCAAATTTTCAGTATAATTTCTTTAAAGTGAATCTCATAAGTTTTGATACTATGGTAGAACTTAAAAAAAAATTGAATTATTTAAAATCAATTTAATAAAAAAAAATTGTTAACAATAATATGATATATTCTATATATAAATCATAATCATACTAATAAATTTTATTTAATTTTAGATTTAATACTAATTAAAGATATATAACATTGATAAAAAGGTTCGATGCTCAATTTCTTAACATAATTTTAATAATTATTAAATATTAATATTTAAAAAAAATTATAACTAACTTAAACTATATCTAACAGAAAAAATGGAAGCAATTGTTACCAAATGTTAGTTGTTGGGTAAAGGCGAATAAAGAATTGGGTACGTGTTAGTTGATATTTGAAATTGAGATAAAAATGCAGTAGCTAGTTTAATTTTTCCATGACATTGTGTATAGTTAAAAAAGATTTGAACATGTGGATACAAACTCTAGTCTAGTCTGGTAGGAGAGTGAGTGGATCACAGCTTTGTTACATTATATTTTGAATATAATAATAATATTAATATTATTATATTATATTATATGATCTGTAGGGGAGAAAAAAGAACCCTACCTGCTACACCTCATTAATTTCAGTTGTTAAGTAGCTATGGATTTTTATCAAACTTGTGCTGGTGAAACTTTTATTGCATATGTACTGTTTGTTTTAATTCCACTTTCCGCCCAATCTCTTCACCGACAAACCAATATAAATAAATTTAGCAACATCACCACCTCTCACTCACATACTCACTCATATTCACATTTCACATTATATTATATTATTATTATTACTATTATTATTTATACTTCAAAACTATACCCTTATTAATTCCCAACAAAGGCAAATATGGTACAAACAAGGAAGTTCAGAGGAGTCAGGCAACGCCAGTGGGGCTCTTGGGTGTCAGAAATTCGCCACCCTTTACTGTAATTACCTTACAATGCAGCTATATATATATATATATATATCTTATATGAATACTAATAAATAAATATCTTTCTTGTCACATTATATTAAGTGTTATTCTGAAAAACTATTCTGTTGTGTTTTGAAATGTGCAGAAAAAGGAGGGTGTGGTTAGGAACATTTGAGACAGCAGAGGCTGCAGCAAGAGCATATGATCAAGCAGCTATTTTGATGAATGGTCAAAGTGCGAAGACTAATTTCCCTGTGTCAAAGAATCAAGGTGGTGAAGTTGCTATTGACACCACCCCTTGTGTTGGTGGTGATAAGTCTTTCTTGTCTCCCAAGGCACTGTCAGAACTACTCAGTACAAAGCTAAGAAAGTATTGTAAAGACCCTTCTCCATCACTCACTTGTTTGAGGCTAGATGCTGATAATTCTCACATTGGTGTGTGGCAAAAAGGAGCTGGACCACATTCTGGCTCTAATTGGGTCATGAGAGTTGAGCTTGGTGGGAAGAAACAGATTATAGAGTCAGAGATGGAGTCACCACAACCGCACATTATTGATGATGTTGTTAATAAGGATGCTAATAATGCTGATATTGAAAATGGTGTAGTAGTTGAAGAAGAGGAAAGAGTTGCTTTGCAGATGATTGAAGAGCTACTTAATTGGAACTATCCATGTGATTCAACTTCAAGTAATTCTCAACAGGAAGAAGATATTAACATTACATTTCCATGTCATGGTTCTTAATTTTTTTTTTTTTAAATGTATCAATTTCATGCCTTTTTATGCTATCTTTTCCATGTACTTTTGTGTCTTGTGTAATATATATATATGTGCTTTCAAAGTGGTGATAAATAGATAATGGCCACTTTGATAGTTACTTAATACAGTATATGCAATATAATTGTGGTTGGGAAACATGAGAATTTGGATCAAATTAAGTTGAGACTATTGATAAGTTATATTAAAAGCAAATTAATCTGTCAATTTCAATTGTTGTTCTGAATTAGAAAACAAAGGTTGGAGAAAAATTAATCTCTGTTTGGCTTACATTTCATACCATACCCATCAGAACATGACATGATTGATAGGTAAAGGAACAGTTAGGGCCTAACTAATTAAAGATTAATCTTATCAAATGGACCCTTTGATTCATAATTGAAAAGCAATAATTGCAATCAACAAAGTAGCTGAGTATACTACTTTTCTTGTCCTCTTATACATTATACATATTTGCATCTGAATTCTAAAATAGTTTTATAGCAAAAACCACAACGCATCTATCTCCCGATCCTACATTTTGCTATAAAGAGAACTACTTTCATGAGAGTTCCCTGCCTGTTTTCCATATTCATGTTACTAAATTCTATAAGTTGTGCTTATATATAGATACAAAAATGGCGAAAAGTTAGAGCTAAGGTAATCACTAAGCATTCCTGACAAGTTACCTCCAGAAATGGCGAAAAGTGTGCTTATATTTTTTATTTTTATCTTTGCAAGCAAAATACAATATATATTTTTTATTGTGTATCTTATACCTACTCTTCTACAAATATCTTTAGTTGTCAATAATTTGGCCTTACAAAGTTGGCCCCCCTAAGTAATGGCTTGTAATTATAGACCATTTTCCTATATTAAATGTTCATCTTAATTTGGACCATGTCCTCTTAGCTATGGACCTCTGGTGGAATAATGCTCAAGATTCTCTTTTCAAAAAATTTCCTATGAAAAACAAAGTGCAAGAGATAGATAACTGTTAACTAGGAAATAAAAATTATGTATGAATAATATTTCAGTAGATATGTCCTTCCATTTAAATAACTCACCCAAAAGAATATATACATACTAAGAAACTTCATTCTCACTCTCCATACCCAAAAGCAATTAAAACTTGATATACCTTTCCCTTGTCCATGCTTTTTCTCTCTGTCTTGCCCTTTATAAGATTAAAGATTAAGTCCCTTTTTTACTAAGATAGATATATTCCCTTCAAAATTATTCAACCAACCCTAAGAGGTAAGGAATGTTCCATATCCCGGCACAAGAAATTAAGGGAATCGGAGGAGAGCAAAATAGTTTATAACTTTAGCAAAAAAATTAACATACTAAGATTATGTTAATCTATGTGTCTAATAAAATGCTATGCCCTTTCTCCCGTGAGAGATTTTACTGCTTTAGCTTGACATCTTCTCATCTTATAAAAATATAATTTTTAATTTGCAAACCTATCCATAATTCACAAAGTTTAAAAGAAAATGAAAATAGATTAAGTGGTATCAGTAACCACTTTGTCTGCAGTCACATGTTTAGGTAGTACATGTTTATAAATGAATATTTATAACCAAAATAAATAAGACTATGAAAACTAACTGAAACCCCTTTTCAACTATGAAAATCACATGCCACTGACCATTTTTAAGTCTCTGACACCTTTTGTACTGATGTATCCTAATTTCCAAGGTGAGTTAAAAGCAAATGGTTGTGAAGCTTTAAAGAAGTAGCAAAATGAATAAAAGCTAACGGTTTCGGAGCATAAAAAAGTATACATGGCCTACATTTATCAGAGTTAAAACAAGCATAGGTGCCACCAAGTCTATAATACCATAAAGAAGAAAATTGACATAAAGGAGAAGATGGCACAAGTAGCTGGCTTATCATTAAATACTCCCATGCATCAAGGAACAAAGTAGTGGATACTGTTGCCATCATGCTAGAGTCTGTATTAATATCCTTCATTTATGATTGTGGAAATCATACAAAGTCATAGCCAACAATGTCTTTCTCTATGTACTTCTGTGGGGAACTTGTACAATTATTTATGGAATAATTAATTTGCACAAGTTTTTGTTGGTGGCCATATATCAGCATGTTTGAGCTTTTCAATGTGGAAAGTGAATTGATATATCTGTCAACTGTAAAAGGGTGATTTTTATTCAAAAAGAAACAACAGTAACCAAACAATACAGGTTTTCAGTCTAACCAGTTACCACAGGGCACAGACTTAGACAAAGTAACAAGCTGAATGGATTTGAATCCTCTGCTGCGGTTGCATGGTGCCAACATGCGGCGGAGCCGTTAGATTTAGAAAAATAAATTATAAACTCACATCTCTCTTTAGATCTAAGGCCCTGCAGCGTGCTGCACCATGCAGTCGCTACAGAGGATTCATGGATTCATACACTGAGCCCAAGAGCAACATATAAAATAGTTCAAACTAAATTAATTTCAGAAAAGAAGCAAAAATTTGAACTATTGAACAGCTGTGAAATGATGTGTTTGGTAACTCAGTTTGTTTGGCATTAGAAAGAGGGAACATAATGCTGAATCAGTCCACTTAAGAACAAACATGACTTGATAAATTTTCACCTTTATATAAAGATGAGTTACATCCAGGTTCACAAAAAATAGCAAGACAACTGTAATTTACTAATTACATACTGAGCTGAGTTTCACACCATTATACCTTTCTTCCATCTATATATCCACACCCACAACATGACCAGTAGAAAATTCTGAATGTGTATAAACAGATTACAATCAAAAGTATCAAAAGCATAGATTACAATCTGAAGTCTCAAAAGCAAAGGCAAGTTCTGTCTTGGGAAATAAATTACAAAACAAAAACAAAAAAAATAGCAACAACCGAAGTAGCTTAACTGAATGTCAAAAGCAAACCTATGATCGAGGGTGGCAGAGTGGTCTTGTAGCCATGATCAAACAATGTAGAACTATAACCTTTCAGATAAATACTTTGCCAGAGAATCAACTGGCTTGACTGAATCAAAAATTTCAACTCTCCGACGCCTTATCTTTGTGCGAGCTAGGTAATCAACTGCAATCCAAGGAAAACTCAACATCACCATATTCCCCAAACTATCTGCCTGTTGGCTGTCTGATGATTTAATTTTCAAATCATGGGATTTTTTCACCCATTTTGGATGATATGCCACCTGATACCAAGCTGAAGCTTTCTGTTCATACAACAAATTTTTTTCTTCATCGCTTAACTCTCCAATATCTAAATTCAGTTTCTCAAAAGTTTGCCTAAATTCTTTTTTCAGGGCACTGTATGAGTGCTTCAGCCTTTCCTTAAGTTCCCCTTGCTTCCTACTGTTGTATTTTGGCATGGACCAGATCTGTCCAGTGACAACTTCTTCTTCTGTTTTCACTTTGTATTGACCCAGTAATCCACTTAACTGGCCATCATAAGAGCACTTTTGATACCATGCATCAGAAATAAAATCAGCAGATCCTGGAACCTCGAGATCTGTATCATAATGAATATCACCGGATGCACAGTTCAAATCAGGTGCATCAATATCTTTGTCATAAGCATCTTTGATCTGTCGGTAAAGTCTACCAAGGATTTTCTTAGACTTGTAAGACTGGTGGTGCTCTTTCCCCATAAAATCAGGGTACAGTTTTGGTTTCAGATGAGGAGGCATAGTGACAAGCTTGCCGGTCTTCGGAAAATCAACGGCAGTGGCTGCTAACTCGGCCAAGTGTATGCATTTCTCATCCAAGGCACCATAGTCACTGCAATCAGCATGCACCACGTGTGCATTGCATATTGAACCCAAATGCTCATTCACCATGTTTTTGACAAAAAATTCTATGATGTCCTGCAATGTAGAATACAAAACAACTTAAAATGGCCGAGTCATTTTCAAAATACAGACTCAACAAGAAAATTTATACTTATGTTTTGTACATCGATACAAGTTAAAAGAACATGTGCAGAGTATATACATAAACATGTGCAGAGTATATGCAGAAACATGTGCAAGATATCACACTCACAACATATAACTCAGATGCTATAATTGTATGTGCAGAAACACTTCCTAATATAATCAATTTAATGCACGGAATTTAGAAATAGCTCCTGTAGCATATTAGCATACTCAATTATTTATGCTCTATCAGAAAAAATATCTCCGCAATATGAATTTTCTTTTTGGCAAGTCCTTGTAGTAAACATATCACTTTAATTGCTAATCAAAGGCCCGATACTATGAATAATTCATGTGAAAAACAGCAGTCCTATTTTAATATTACCCATTTACATTAAAAAACAGACATAGATGACATTCAAAAAGCCCTTACCCGGATAGTGACTTGCCGTGTGTGAAGCTTGCTTTCTTGAGCAGCATACTCCATAGGTGTCCAGCTCCTCTTACTAGGTGGAATGAGATTTCCATCCCATGTGACGAAATATAGATCCCCATCAAGGTCACTTCCAGAAGCTTCATTTGTATGGGGTCTTTCACCCTTTTGAGGGAAAACAAGACAGTCATATAAATGATGTAAATCAGGGACATCAACTGCCTCCAAAACTCTTACATCTCCAGGGTGAAGACACGGATTTTTCGCTATAACCACGAGACCTTTAACCACTTGCAGGGTTTTTGTTTCTGAAAATCTTGAGCCATGCTTTGAGAAACAATTTTCAAGAGAAGGAGTAGATACTTGAACAAAGCATTGACCTTGTTCAAGTACACCCAATTCATCTAAGACACCCATCAACCATCTCCCAGATGAAACAAAAATCCTCGACTTTTCTCTTAGGCCCCAAAGCTGTGCAGCACGTATAGAATTTAACATGCCTCTAAGATGAGGTTCTGTTTTAGGACTGAAGCCACAGCTTAACATTATTGCTGCAGCATTTCCATGCTCAGCACAAGACTTGGTCAGAACGTCAAAGGCCACATCTGCATCAACCAGCATTTGATTTAACCTTGAAATCATTACCTCCTGCATGTCCCAGAATATTTCATCGGACACATCCAGAGCAGAAAGCAATGTTATAATCTGCCTGTTAAGAAAACCAGGTTGAAACCTGGTCCAGGCACAGATTTCCAAGGTTGTATGAGTTGATTGAAACTTGTTCATGCTGGGCCTCAAAGAAAGTCTGATTCCGTCCCCTTTAGGAGGCCAACAGGCTACAACGCCCTTAAATCCAGCATACCTGATCTGATAGGCAGAGGGTACCTTGTCCAATTTCAATTTTTCAGCAACTTCAACTGCAAGATCATTAGTGATAATACCAATACCATCAGAGAATACATAATTGTTTCTCTCCACATCAGGTAGCATCGAGTTAACTTCATTTGCAGCAACTTCCACAGATGCATAAGTGGATGAGAAGCACTGTCCCATCCTCGCAGCACACTTTGCTACATTCCTCTGGTTAAACTTGCCCATCCAATTTCTTATATCATCACAAGTTATGTTGTTGTCTTCGGCAAAAAACCAAGCAGAACGGTCTCTAAGTTGATTGGATGAAAAAGCTAAAAATGAATATTTTCGGCCACAAAAGTAAAACCCTTCTTCCAGGATTGTCTTCACCCTTTTATATATTCTTGTCTTCTGTGGAAAGGAGTTTGATGTGATTTCCTTCACAATGGGAGCAACATAATAGTTAAGAGCATGTACATTAAGTGTCTGCATTCCTTCATCCATAAAGGTGACTCTCAAAAATCGGTCTGAAACTTCTCTAAATCTTCTGAGAACCCGATTCGACAATTCAACTTCTGGAGCTATACAGTAAGCTTTTGTAGGAGTAATAACCAGCCTTCTAACCTCCATAATATCATCGAACTGCTTTGAGATCTCATAAAGTTTTGGATTTCTGAGCAACCATTCTTGGACTGTTTTCAGCCTCTTAGCTGCATCAAAAACTGGGCGCTTGTATGAACATAAGTGCTTCAGGGCAGCCACATTGACATCCTTAGGTTGACTTCTCAGCAATTCAAAAAACTTGTATGATAAACTATACTGATTGAATATTCCTTTGTGTACAATTGCATTAATCAAGAACATTATATCAAAAGTGATGTCCTTCTGAAGATCTATGTAGAAGAAAGCACTTGACATGGGCACCCCAAAATCAGGTTCGTTAAGTATCCTAAGTGGCCTTTTAAGCAGAACTCGTTGCACTCTTTGGCATCTCAGATATTCCATGGCCTTATTCAATTTTGCACCATAACGAGGTGGGATTGAAATCCTATAAAAATTGCATCGACCAATGGCTCCACTAGGGGTAAAGTCGGTGGTCCTAATCCATGGATCATCGTCATCCAACAGATCAATTGTGACTGATTCTTCAATGTCATCATCAGCAGTTCTGTACCAAACCAAAGGTGATGAAGCTAGATGTAATAAAACCACAAGATGTGATGTATCATCATATCTTTTGATCTCTTCTATATCTCTAACCAAGAATCCCACCTTAAAATCACACTTTATCACTGTTGTTTTGGCTATTCCTTTGAATGAGAAAGCAGTATCCCGATTGAAACAAAGCTTGCACATGCTGTCAAAAGGGTCTACTAGAAAGTTTAGCCCTTTATCAGGTCCTCTCCAAGCAACAACAAATTCCTCTGGGCTAACCAAAGTCCCAATTTCCACAATTACATCAGACATCTTAAAAGGAGTTGCAGTCCGCCTCCTTCGATTCAGAAAGTTTGGATTTTGTGGCCCACAGAGGACCGTTAGTGGCTGATTATGCAAAAACAGATCACATTGACCCGAAGCATTGAGGGCCTCAGTTGCAGATTCCTGCAAAGTGAAATGCACAAAGGCATGAGGTGCCACCTTCTTATAGTCATCTGTTGTTTCAATTTCTGTCGTATTAGTGATATTAAATTCTGGATATGACTCTGGAGGAGTACAAGAAGTCTTCAGTCGACATCTATCTACATATCCAATTCTTGATTCCAGGAATGACACGAGATCATAAGCCTTTACTTCATTATCAAATCCGCCTATGCTAACTTGAGTCATCACTGAATCTGTTTCACTTCCTTCTAAATCCATGTTGCCAATAGTCTGTAAATTCCAAATCACACAAATTGAGATTTCCACCATAAACCAATAGTCAATATAAAAAACAAAAACGGGGTATGGGAAAGGGAATTCTTTTATCTTGTAAAGAAAACACAGCAAATTCATCAACTATTCCAAAATTTTACAAAGAACCTTGAGACAGAGTCACAGGGAAATAGATACAAAGAGAAATGAACTCAAAATCTAAACATGGTTTTACACTTTCATATGATATGAACAATTCTGCAAAATAAAGATCCATTTAATTTGTGAAAACATTTTCATTATCTAAAATTTGTGTTAATTTTACTCCCTCCATCCATATGAAGTGTCTCATTTGGAATCTTTACTTGTCTCAAATTACATGTCTCCTATATTACCAATGAAACATTAATTACTATTTTCCACTAATATACCTTTATTTATTGTATCTCAACTCATCCAGCTACTCCACTGACTACAATTAATATGGATATTTTAGTAAATAAAACTCATTTCATCATTGAAATAAAAACCACTAATCATTTTCTTAAAAATCGTATACAACTCAAATGAAACACTAATAATAATGAGACAGTGGGAGTAATTGTTAACAAAGAAGATAAGAGACTCTTGAAGTAAATAATGGATTACATTTCTGGTAACAATGAAAATGTCAAAAGATTTGTCTTCATTATTTCCACAAATACACCATCTTTAACTATCATTTCATCTTCTCTCCATCACAATCATTTCCTTCAAAAATCTCTCATCAAAGTAAAATGAACACTCATTTTAGAAAATGAAAACACAAAATATTTTAACAAATCAATCAGACCCTAATTTTTGTCGTGAAACAATTTCTATAGAAATGAAAATCTTCTTCCTCGGACAAACCCTGAATATCCTACCCTTCCCCCATCTCTATTCTTTATTCAAAACAATATATACGAATTTAAAAATAAATAAAAAAACTAGCCATACAGCAATAAATTGATACCCTAAAAGGTGCACCTAATACATGACTTAAAACATACAAACAATGTTCACTCATCACAGTTAATTTAATTCATTTTCTTTCAATATTCCTTCACTTCAACAATAACGCAATATTTCATTCATTAATTAGCGCCATTCATGCAAAATTCACAAAACATAATCATAGTTAAAAATAACCTAACAACTTACAGAATCTACAAACAATATGGTTTCAGATAAACAATCTCCTCACGTTTTCTTGGCGACCTCACGGATCCTTAACCTGCATACATTGATGAAAATATGAAATAACAATACATATATAAAATACACAGAATTGAAAACAGAACCAAGTGCCAAATTTGAAGAAAGTGATGTAAAAAAAATAAAAAAATGACACCTTCGATGAAAAAATAAATGTGGAAGTAGAAAGTGATGGAAAGGGAAGAATTGCGATAGTGAAATGGAAGAGAGATTGAGGGTTGATGATGGGTGAAGTTAAAAGTGTACTACTAGTTTGTTTTAGATTATGTTAGCTTCTCCACTAAGATTACAACAAACAACACAACACGCTGTGTGTGAGTGTGAGTATGAGTGTCAGTGAGAATCAGAATAAGAGTGTGACTTTGACTCTTTGTGACCGTACTATTTTGTGTTGCCGTACCATTTTTTTGAAATAGATTCTATAAATTTCGTAGTTAGTAACTTTAATAACTTTAATGTATTTAAAGGATAAATTAATAATTAAATTAAATAAATAAAAATTATTCGGATGAGAGATAATGATGGTTATGAGAGAGATAGGAAGCATCTACAACGGTGAACTCAAAATGAGTTCTTTAGATGGGGTCCACTGTGCCACATCATCTTGAAGGAACCCGTTCCTTTTTTACTCCAACGGTGAACTCCATTTAAATAGGTTCTACTAGGCCACATCACCTTTAATCAATTCATTACGGTTTAACTTTTAAAAAACCATATTATATCTCATAACTTTAATTTATACATTAATATTTTATTTATATTTAATTTTATTATAACTTAAAACATTAATTTAAATATTCTAATTAATATTATTATACATTATTTTAATTTAAAATTAAAATTAAATTTAATTTAAAATTAAAATAAAAAGTATGAGTAACAAATTATTCCTATTAATAAGCTAACAATCGTAATTAAAGAAAAAAAAGTATGAGTAACAAATTGTTCCTATTAATGAGCTAACAATAGTAATTAAAGGAAAAAAAAAGGCTAACGATGGTATAATAACTAAAAAAAAGGTAATGGTTACAAAATTATTATTATTTAATAAATTAAAAAGAAGTTAACGGCTATAAATTAATAAAAAATAATAAATTTATTATTATTAATAAATTAATAAAAGTTAACTGCTACGAAGCACCGTTGCTTCCTGACAGTACCGTGATGACACCTTGGCACAACTCCAACGGTGAACCCACAAAAAACTAGAAGTTAAATAATTACACGCTGGCGGACGAACTCATTTTACCTCCCGTAGACAATTTCAACCCTATTTTTTTATGTTTAGATTAATGGCAAGATATTAATAACTAAAAAAGAGTTACGGAATACAAGAGATTGCGAATTCGAACCTGAAAATTGATTAAACTAATAATTAGTATTGTTAATTTTTATTTAAATGAGTTAAGTTTTTAAAATTTTAAGTTATCTTATTTTTTTTATTTTTGGATTATACTCCAAAAATATAATCATTGGTAGGATAATGGTTCAAATGGTCTATGATCATGTTTGTGTAAGTAGTATATTATTTGTGTGTAATTATAGAGATTGATTGGGTAGATACATAATGGTTGATAAATAATGACTCTAGTTAGGCATTTTTTTTAGGTTCCTCAATTTGCTAGTAATTTTTCATTTTAAAATACTTAAGAGAACTTTAATTGTTGTGTGAAGTTAGCGGTAGAAATTTATTCTGGTTATCTTTTCATTTTTAAATTATGGTAATAAAATTGTAGAAAAGTTAGGATTAATTTTGTTATGTCTTCTTCATTACATTGTTGTGATGTGGTATTTCAAGCGGTCCCTACATGCCTACTGCTACAGATCAATAACCAAGTGGTTTAAGATCGAAACATGCCAAATAACTGACACATAATCTTGTAACTGAAAGGAAAAAAGATACAAAGGAATCATTAGAAATGTGACCGTAGAATTGGAGCTTGTCACTTGTATATTCTTCCATCTATTTCAGAGGGTTATAATTCTTATGGGCCGTGTGGCCCATAGGGCTTCTTTTGCTCCAACATTAAAGAGTTATTTTTATGTTTCTATTGTTTTAAAAGATAACAATTTCGTACGTACGAGAATACATTTATAGACACAAAAATAGTGTTTTGTCTGGAAGAACATATTTAGAGAATAAAAAAAATTGTATTTTTTTTAGAAATAAACTTCCTATAAAAATAGGTAGCGGATGAAAAAGAAAATTCTCCATAACTAATCGGTAATGTTCTTAACAGCATCTCCGACGGTGAATTCAAGATGAGTTCCTTAGATGGGGTCCACTATGCCACATCATCTCGAAGGAACTCATTCATTTTTTACTACAACGGTGAACTGCATTTAAATAGGTTCTACTATGGCACATCACTTTGAATCAATTCATTACTTCTGCACGGTTTAACTTTTAAAAAACCATATTATATTCCATTATTTTAATTTATACATTAATATTTAATTTATATTTAATTTTATTATAACTTAAAATATTAATTTAAATATTCTAATTAATATTATTATACATTATTTTAAATTAAAATTAAAATAAAATTTTAATTTAAAATTAAAATAAAAATAAAAAAAATTAAATTAAAATAAAATTGAACTTAAATTTTTATAACAATTGATGATAATTTTTATAATAATTGAGAATTTTGAACATCAAGATGATGATAATTTTGCATAAAATGCAACCAAGATTGTTGAAGATTATTTTGATTTGGATCTATTTGGCACAAATAATTTTTGTTTGAAATTATAAAATGAAAAAATAAATAAAAAAGTACTGTTAATAAAAATTTTAATAAAATTCTGTAACAAAAATTGTGAAGAAAAAGTATGAGTAACAAATTGTTCCTATTAATGAGCTAACAATAGTAATTAAAGGAAAAAAGGCTAATGGTGGTATATTAACTAAAAAAAAGCTAATGGTTACAAAATTATTATTATTTAATAAATTAAAAAGAAGTTACCAGCTATAAATTAATAAAAAATGATAAATTTATTATTATTAATAAATTAATAAAAGTTAACTGCTCTCAAGCACCGTTTCTTCCTGACAGTACCGTGATGACACTTTGGCACAACTCCAACGGTGAACCCACAAAAAACTAGAAGTTAAGTAATTACACGCTGGCGGACGAACTCATTTTACCTCCCGTTGGAGATTGTAAGAGTGATTGTTTTTTTTATCAACTACGAGCGTGATGGGATGAAATAATGTTATGAAAAAAAATATAACTTTAGAGGATAATTCAATTTTTTTACGTAAATTATATTATTTAGATGATAAATTTGGATAACTTTTAAAATTGAAAGAATTGTATAAGATATTTTGCCAAAATTAAATTTATTAAATTTAAAATACCATCTAATACAAAAGATATTATAAATTAATATAATTCAATCGAAGCATTTGAATTGCTTAAAATTATAATTTATATAGAATTTTTAATTACTCCGTATAAACAAATTAATATAATTCAATCCAAACATTTGAATTGTTTAAAATTATAATTTACATAGAATTTTCAATTACTCCGCATAAATACACTAATGTATTTGGATGAAATTTTTGTGTGAAATAATGTAGTTTTATAAAATAATTCAAATTCTTGTATGTAAATTAGTTTGTTTGATTAATAAATATTTAGAGGATTTTTTAAATGATGGGACTTTGAAAAGTGTTAGCTTAAAGCTAAATTTAATGAATTTAAAATACAATCTAAACCTTTTAAAAAAATTACAAAATTGACCCAGCAAAGTTTTAAAATGAAGAATTCCAATTACTCTATCCTAACAAAAAGAAAAATTAATTGAAGTATTTAAATTGCAATCTTTCTCCGTGACCATTACACACGCGTGGAAGAGAATAGTTTAATTATTAGTATTCAGACGTTGGTTTGGTATTATCTTGGCTCTTGTTCTTTTTGTTTGTATTAAATATTAATTGTTGTCTTGTACTTGAGTTTCCTATGTACTTGTGTTGTTCTTAAATGAGGAATGTCGTCACACATTTTCATTATATATGTACTAATCATTTTTTTTCTAACAATTGAATGAAGTTTATTTTACCAAAAAAAAAAACAATAGTTAAATGTATGCCAATTGATCCACCACCAATATGGTGCCATTGCATATTTCACCCAAAAAAGATGATGCCATGGCATATTCTATTTATTCAAGATTTTGCACATTCTGATGTTCTATTCTAGATGAATGAGAGTCCAAACATAGTTCCTCGACAATTGCAATGATGAATGGACAACAATGCATATTATAATTCATTACGGAGCATCATTCTATGACCATGGCATTATCCAAGCACCACGGAGTGGCACTAGCCACTAGGTTTGTTCAATAGAATATTCCAAATCTAACAAGACAAAAAATAAGTAACAGAATAGTATACAATTATTATATTATATTATATTATATTATATTATATTATATTATATTATATTATATTATATTATATTATATTATATTATATTATATTATATTATATTATATTATCGGTGAAACCAATGCATGTTTTGAACATAGAACATTTTTAGTTCCTAATTTATTCAGTTTAAATACACTTCACTTCTCTCATTTGGCCACTAATAGTAATTAACAAACATTGACATCTCCTTGTGCAAAAAGGGAGGAACATATCCTTAACCTTGCCATGAAATTCCGGAAGATCTTGAAGAAGTTGATCGAGCAGACCCTGCCCGAGTGGCGTGACAAGTTCTTGTCCTACAAAAACTTGAAGAAACAATTGAAGGTTATGTTTCCCAAAGATGCTCAAACTCCTCTCAAGTTGGACGTTGACCAGGTCAACCACTTTCTTTACCTATTGGAGGTCGAAATTGATAAGTTCAATGCTTTCTTTGTTAACAAAGAAGAAGAATACGTCATAAAATGGAAGGTAAGATAAGATTATAGGTAGCCTATTTGTGTATTTCAAATAATAATTTCTATTATTCAAATTGATAGTTACAAATTATAACTTAGCATTTAAATCCAATAGTCATGTTTCTTTTCATTGTAACTTATTAGTAAATTATAAACTATGAGCCTTACTCAATATAAGAAAATAGCAAAATAAGAAAGTGTGATTTTTTCCAAAATTACGGTAGTAGACTACGATTCTACTAAATTCATTTTCAATTCACACATGCACATAAGTAGAATGATGGATGGTTTCGATTAATGCTTTGTACTTTTCAAGAACAGTGGTTGGTGTTTGTGTTGCATGCAGGAGTTGCAAGACAGGGTTGGCAGAGCAATGGATTATTCTGATGTGGAGTTGATGTCATTGGGAAGAGAAATAGTGGATTTTCATGGAGAGATGGTTTTGTTAATGAACTATAGTGCACTTAACTACACAGGCATGAATAGTCTAACTGTTAGACTTGTGTTTCTTAATTCATTTAAAAGAAAAATTTATTAGATTATATATATGCTGAATGTGTAGGAATAATTTTAATAATTACTCATAAACCATGCCTTCTCATACAATATATTGTGGAAACTTAATGGTTATGCAGGTCTAGTGAAGATAATAAAGAAACATGATAAGCGAACCGGTGCACTACTCCGCTTGCCTTTTATCCAAGAAGTGCTGAACCAACCCTTTTTCGAAACTGACGTGCTTAATGTCCTTGTTAAGGAGTGTGAGGTGATACTAAGCATTCTTTTCACCAAGAATGATGGAGCTTCTTGTCCAAGCTCATCAACTAGTGAGAAACAAGGGTGTGGCTCCAAGTCCAATATGATTGATGATGAAAATAAAGAGAAGCTGATGCATGTTCCTAAAGAACTTGCTGAAATTGAAAATATGGAGAATGCATTCATCAAGCTAACTTTATCGGCATTGCATACATTAGAAGAAATTCGAGGTCCAAGCTCGACAGGAAGCATTTTCTAATTAGTCTTTGCAATTTTGCAAGGTGATTGAGAACAACTCATGTTTGCAGAATTTTTGCAGCTCAAATGCAAAGAGTAAAATATCAGGTGAAGCTTGTGGAGACAAAAGGAAAAAGTAGCATGTGTTCCATGTAATGGATCCTGTATCTGAAGCTACTCAGTTTACTGATAAAGTATATATATGTAATGTTGTTCTTAGTAGTCCTTAGAAGTAAATTAATGTTGTTCTGCCATTTTATGAAGTATGTAATAATGAATTAATATTTGATATATGAATTAAACTAAAAGGCAGTACATTAAAACATCTATGTTTCCTTCAGCATCAATATGATGGTGTCCTGCATGTTTTTGTTCATTTGTTTTCTAGCAGCAACCACTATGGCTACAAGTGAACTACGAAACATAAAATTTAAAGAGTGGAAAGTATTTGAAGCAACAACATATATGCATATATGTACTCAACTGGTTGGCACCCTCCCTACTGATCATAAGTGCTCAAGAAGCCACCAACAAAGCCAGCTCCATTGCAATTCCCACATAACATCTCCTTTCTACCTCTGGAGGGAAAAAATGAAGAATATTATAAGGCTTCGTGCCTTTCTTCATTCTATCTCCACTATAAATAATTAATACATGAACAATTAGAGGCATTTACAAATCTTGTATTGTCTATTTTGTTAGTCTGAATAAGGGAAACTAAATATTTACAATAAATCTCTGATTAACAACATTGTGGAATCCAATATGAAAACAAATGGTTGTTTTTGGAGGTAATATGTTATTTCGTAGGTTTGCAGCAATTTTCTTTTGTTTTAATTAAAGGTTGATTAGAAGGTAAGTAAAGTGATGAATAATTGTTGTAGACAATATTTAAATTAAGATTATCTCAGAGTAATTGGTTATTAATTAGTAGAATTAAATGCAGGTAAAATAGAATGATTTATTAGGTACCCACCCGCAAAGCCAACAGGAGTCACCAGCTTTAAACTGTCCATTGAAAATATCAACAGAGTTCACTCCACTACCTTTGCATTGAGAGCACAGAACAGCCCCTGTTACCACGAATACAAGAAGCATTGGTAGAACAATTTACACATTCTTTGCGAAAAACAAAGTTAAAATTAAAATTAGTCTTTTACTAATTAACCTAACCACGTAAGAGCAGAGGGGGTCTTACCATTTCCATCACAATCAGCACAAATCACACTATTTGGTTTTGTGTTTCGTTGGTTACCATTTGTAGCCTACATAAATAAAGAAATAAGTAAAAGCTTGTATATTATTCAAACTTAAATATGCTAAAGTATATAGAATAGATTTTACCTTTGCAGTGAGAAGGCAATATTTATGAGCAGGAGGGCCTTGGAATTGTTTTCGATTTGTATTTGAATGGCTTTCTAATTCTATGCCGATGCTTAAACATTTTAAAGTTTGAACAGCAAAAATTTTAGAACCAAGACGTGAAGGTGTTGGGCACAAAGTAGAAACCATTGGTAACCACACTATTTGTTGAAGTTAGGTATTGTAGTATGTTGCTGAAAGCTAATGGACACTGGACACTAAGATTTAGATATTGTTTTATAGGTCAGATATTTTTCTTCTCTGATAAGAATGGATTTCATTTTTGTCATCAGCTTCTACCCCTTGGGCCCCGCTTTCAGCGTCATATTTCATATTTGTATCGTGTTCATAGATAATTTGACATTGTGAAAAACTTACTTTGTCACTATTTACAATAATTAAGAAAATTAGTTAAGTATAAATAAATTATTGATTTTATGTAAAACATAATTTAAATTTATTAAATTATTCATTTGAATACCAAATATTAAACTTTTTATATTAAATGTTTTTTATTAAAGTAATGGAATATTAACAATACTAATATTAAATAAGTGAAAAGTAGATAGTTTTTGTTTATAATAGTAGCTAAAATTGAAATTATTTTTTACTTGTAATAATAACTAAAAAAATAGTTTTTTCAATGATATTTGAATTGAACAAAGTGAGAGATAAATAGATAAATATGATAAAGACTATTTTGAAGCTACCACTATGAGAAAAAGAGGAAAACACAAGAGGGCAGGCAACATAAAGGATCACAAACACGTGGGAAACTTAGGCGAGGAATGGCATTCCACATTCTTGTACATGATTCATGATTGTACGAGCATAGCTAGGGTGCAATTTTTAGTTGGCCAAATCATGGTTGATGGGAGTTAGACTTAAGCATTTATTCTATTAATGGTTATAGAAATAATCATTTTAACTCATCAATCAACCAAGATAATGCTCCCCCATAGATTAAATAAGCTGAATGATAGTTGATAGACATATAGAAATGAAAAATGAGCACACCGTTTTTAATGAAAGAAATGAGCACACCGGTGATCATGATTTTAAGAAAATTCAAAACCTTTAGCAATAACTTATAATAGCTTCCAACTCAACATTAAATTTTGCTGTAAAACCACAATTAAATAGATGTTGCTTTACTCCAAAAGATAATTAAAACAATCGTTTAATAAGATTCAGTTAAAGGAAAATCGATCAAGACTCAAATTCAAACCCTATTACAAACAATGGTTCATTAAAAAAAATATCTTTGATATCTTAGTAGAGGTGGCAAAATAGATTAATTAGATGAATATGAATATAGATTATAATAGATAGATCAAAATAAATTCACATAATAATTTTTTTATATAGTATAATAAATTATATACTTACAGTAATAATAATAATGGTTTTTATTTATTGTATAAATAAATAAATAACAGTTTTTATTATTAATAAAGTTAATTAATTTAAACATTTACTTTTTTAAAACATTAATAAAAAATGTTTTTATATATTATTTTTAAATATAAAACTGTTTTAAAAATATTAAAAAAACTGAAAATTACTTTTTTAAATATTTTTAAAAGTTATGTAAAAAAACATTTTTCTTTATTATTTCTAAAATCCAGTTTATTATTATTGTAATTTTAAATAAATAATTAATTTATTAATTAAATAATATAGATGATGGTCACATAATCCGACAGCCATCACGAATACGATTTACGCCATCACCAACCACCACTTTATTTAAATTATCTTTTAATAAATTACTATTATTTTAAAAAATAAATATAATTAAGAAATTATATTTTCACAAAAAATTTCTGTTTTTTTATCATGAAAATCTATTTTTTAATAATTTTTTTATAATAAAAATTAAATTATTATTTAAATTATATTTTTAAAATATAATAAAGATATTAATAATAAAAATTATGTATTTTTCTAAAATAAATTTTTAAAATAATACATTTAAAATAAGTATTTTGTAGAATAAATTAAACTTTTTATCAAATTTATTATTTTTAAAATAATTTTTTTAAATAGTTTTATAATAAAAAATATTTTTTTGAAATAAATATATACAATTTTTAAAAATTATATATATATATATAATATAATCTATTAATTTTTGAAAAATAAATAGATGAGTTGGGAAAGAAATTGGATGAGTTGGATTCGTCCATAATTTTAAATATAGATAGATTGAATTTAATAAATTAAAATATATGTGAGGTAGTTAATTGATTAAATGGTTTTATAATTGAATTAACGGTGGATAATTAGATAAATTTTTCACCTCTACTGCTCAGGTGAAATTTGAATGAATGTTATTTTATTTTTAAATAAAAAGAGCAATCGCGTAAGGGATAGATAAAATAGGAAAGAGGGCGGTGGCATAATATAAAGGGCACCCAATCCTTATTATCAATTTGTCACTCACCGCCATCGCTTTTCATTTATCTACCGCCGAAGTTTCACTTTCAGTTTATTTTCCTCAAATTGTTTTTCTTCTAACAAATTTACGTTGCAGACTTTCTCCAAACCCTAACCCCAATCCCCCACATCGCAACCTTCTCTTCCATCCTTCATTTCGCAGGTACCTTTTGCTAAAACCGTTTAAAACTCTATTTTGCTTTTATGCTAAAACCCTAGCTTCATTTGTCGGATCTGTGTTTCACAATTATTTACTTCGAGGCTTAACGCAATTAACACGGTGATAATCGCAGATAATAATGGGAGAACCTAAAGATGAAGCCTACGAGGAAGAGCTTCTCGACTACGAGGAAGAAGATGACAAAGCTCCCGACTCCATCGGTGCTAAAGTCAACGGCGAAGTCACCAAGAAGTAAGTTGTCGCATGTTTCTTGCGACAGTGATTAGTTACCATTGCTTAGTACCGATTCATGTTCAATCCACTGTGTGAAGTTTTAAAACATAAATCAACATTTTTTTTTTATGTAGTTAATTTATATTTCCTCTTTTTATTGCAGGGGCTATGTAGGAATCCACAGTTCAGGATTTAGAGATTTTCTTCTGAAACCAGAGCTTCTTCGGGCTATTGTCGACTCCGGATTTGAACATCCTTCTGAAGGCAAATTATTAAATTACATCCATCTTTATTTATATTTGTTCAGTTTAACTAATTCACTGTACTTTTACTTCTGTAATTTTCGATCCTCAAGATTTTTCAAGTTTTAAGTCCTATGTTTTAATAGTTAACTGTCTCTGTCATATAAATTTTTCTACTTAATATACTTAACTTCTCATTATGCATCCAAATAGTTGAATGCTTTTGATTAATGTGGGGAATGAAATAATGATGGGAAGTTAAATAAGTTACAAGTTTTGATAAAAAAAAGTGCTTTCGTTAGCAGGTGCGATTAGGGTTTGAAGATAAAAAGTTTTTTTTATAATATTTTGATGAAGTTTTTGTTTATGGAATTGTGAGCTTTTAATAAGTAAGTGGTGGAGGGGCTTAATTGTAAAATTTGAGAACTGAATTCATTCAAAAATCTGTCGAAGGACCAAAATAACACTTCACATATAGTATAGGGACTAAAAGTATGATTACGCCTGATTACTATACTTGTAGGCTGCAGATAATGTGATGATGGGTACTGTCTATTCAGAAAATTTAATAGTTTTTAAAATTATTTATTACGTTGAATTATTCTGGTTTTGTCTTCTATTTGATTTTTACTTTTTCACTTGTTTTGCCCTTACTCCTTCACTCTTTTTAATAGAATAATTAACTATACATCTTGCATGCGTGACTGTTTTTTCATCCATTCTTATCTAGTTTTTGTTGAATGCTATGCTCTTGATTCATAGAAATGACAAGTTAACTGAACTCACTTTTGTTTAACACTTACTTTACAGGTAATACATCTATCACAATCCTGTTCTGGAGAACTAACATGCTTTGTTAACGCCTATCAAATCAAATTAAAAGTATCAGAATGGTTTATTTTACTTACTGTTGGTATCTTCCGGCCTTTTTTATTTGCTTCACATCAGTGCAACATGAGTGCATACCTCAAGCAATCCTTGGAATGGATGTACTGTGTCAAGCTAAATCTGGAATGGGAAAGACTGCTGTCTTTGTTCTCTCGACTTTGCAGCAGATTGATCCTGTTCCAGGTCAAGTTTCTGCACTTGTTCTTTGTCATACAAGAGAACTAGCTTACCAGGTATATATTGGGGCCTCAGTATAAGAAAGTTATGAAACCCATCATTCTAGATTATTTAATTTAAAATGTGCAACCTTTTCCTTTCAGATATGCCATGAGTTTGAGAGGTTTAGTACCTACTTATCCGATCTCAAGGTTGCTGTCTTTTATGGTGGAGTCAACATCAAAGTTCACAAGGATCTGTTGAAAAATGAGTGCCCTCATATTGTTGTTGGAACGCCTGGAAGAGTGCTAGCATTGGCCAGGGATAAGGATCTTTCTTTGAAGAATGTTAGACATTTCGTTTTAGATGAATGTGATAAGATGCTCGAATCACTGGGTATGTGATGAATAGTCATTCTTCTCTAAAGTCAAATTTTATCATTGGTCTTATTTTATTTTCCATATGTTTTTTATTGTTCTTTTAATGCTTCTTGCAGACATGAGGAAAGATGTTCAAGACATTTTCAAGTTGACTCCCCATGATAAGCAAGTTATGATGTTTTCAGCAACACTCAACAAGGAAATCCGACCAGTCTGCAAAAAGTTTATGCAAGATGTAATGTCTCATGGCCAGTACTATTTGAATTGGAAGTCTCTTTTTCATACTGCCCACACTCCTTGAGAGATTTTTAGTTGTTTTGAATGCCGTGGTTTCATCGATCTTTACTTCTGACCGGGTTTCTGTTTGTGTGGTGCTTTTTATTTGTCCCATTTTTACTGTACACCTAACTGGTGAGGTGCAGTGGGGTGGCACTCGATTGGAGTGGAAGATTTGGACAGGATTTTTAGTAATGCTTCTGACTGTGGAAGCTTGTTTTGTCTCTAATATATGCTAGTGTCGGGTGTGGGGTTTTTATTGTGTTGGGTTATTTTTTTCCTTTGAAGAGTAGGGGGAGGTCTTTTTTTTTGGGTGCAAGTGTCGAATGTCCGTTGTACTTGCTTGGTGGTGACTAAAAAAGTTTTTGCAAGGAGACAAAACATGTGGACAAGAACTGTGATTCAGGGGATCTGCATCCATCATTATTTTCGTTGTGAATTCCATTAGCTTGAGGAAGGAGCCTAATATGATTTACTGTCAACTCTGTTCCTTTCAGCCTATGGAAATCTATGTTGATGATGAAGCCAAGTTAACTCTTCATGGACTTGTGCAGGTATGCTTTTTGGTAGTTACATTTTTTCTTTTGAAACTTTTCCTTCTTAAAATGTCTGATCTGTATGGTTTACCTTCTTGTCTGTTGTGGCAGCACTACATCAAATTGAAAGAGGAGGAGAAAAACCGCAAGTTAAATGATCTTCTCGATGCGCTAGACTTCAACCAAGTTGTTATCTTTGTGAAAAGCGTTAGTAGAGCAGCCGAGCTTGACAAACTACTTGTAGAATGCAACTTTCCATCTATATGCATTCATTCTGGCATGTCGCAGGAGGAAAGGTTTGTTTTATGAGATGTCAGCAGTTGCTGAGGATTTTTTTTCATTCCTGTTGGGAGATCAGAATGGCCAGATTTTGTTTGTTTTGTTATGTGCTTTTTTCAAACAATTATGGGATTGTGTGTGGATTTCAGCAGAAATGCATTGGCTGTCACTACGTTCACTAATCTGTAGCTCGTTGTAATGGTAAAGAATGGAGGTGCCATTGCCTGTTCAATTAGAATTGTTATGTACTTGCATGTAGAATTTACCGCTTATCTAAGCATTTCAAGAGTTCTTTGACTGTAGGTGTAATAGTATATTTAAAATCCTAATGGCATACTTGTGTGATGTTTTTTAATATAAGAGATTTGTTCAATGCTATGACATTGCTGAGGAACAAGGGTTTTCTGTGTAGTAGTGCGTTAGCAAAGACCATTTTTTATCTGACAGAACAAATTCATATTCGGAAATTTTTTATTGTTTGTATGACAAAGTTCTGGAAACGAGTGCTGCCTTGGGTGCCTCTATTTGTTTACTACCTTAATTGTTTATGACAACTCTGTTCTGTTGAAATGGGTTCATTATACTGATTTGCTGCTGTTTTGTCATTGTCTTTTTTATCCTAGTGTAACTGTCACTCTGTTGTAGTAAAGTGGTCATGTGAATAGTTGGCATTTGTGTATGATCTTCAATTATTTTATTTTTTGAAGGTTAAAGCGTTATAAAGGTTTCAAGGAGGGACATTCAAGGATTCTTGTTGCAACTGATTTGGTTGGTAGGGGTATTGACATTGAGCGTGTCAATATTGTTATAAACTATGACATGCCTGATTCTGCAGACACTTACTTGCACAGGGTATAACTGAAAAATATCCTTATCTTTCACTTTTCATTTATTTTTCTTCACTAAATTTTATTTTAGGGTAGTCTGAATCTTTTGGAGGGATTTTTTACAGGTTGGGCGAGCTGGAAGATTTGGTACCAAAGGCCTTGCGATCACATTTGTTTCGTGTTCTTCTGATGTTGATGTTCTCAACAATGTAGGGACTTACTTTGTTGTCCTTATTTTATTGTCCATTAGCATTTCTAATTATGTTTGGTGTGATTTACAGGTTCAGTCAAGGTTTGAGGTAGATATAAAACAGCTTCCTGAGCAGATTGATACCTCTACCTACAGTAAGTGTTTTTTCATTCATTGATTTTAATTCCTATAAATGTTTGTAGAACTGAAGTTGGATTATGATTTAGAAAATTAGTTTTAATTTTTATGTGTGTTATGCAAAGAATTTGTTTTTTAATTAAAATTAGAGAAAGGAAAAATGATTATTAATTAAAGTGGCACTAATGGCCTTTTTAATTATTCCTTGAGGTTTACAAAGTAAAACTTTTACCAAGATGAGCACATCATGGACAAAAAATTAGAATTTTGAATTCATTTCCAATTCACTTGTTTTGATGTATGATTATAATTTAGAATTAAAATTCTGAAGTTAATGGAAGAATGTATAATAATTAAATGTATTCCAATTATCATAAAAGCTTGAAGTTGAAAAATAATGTATTTTCAATCCCTTATGTCATTTGAATAACCTAGTATTAGGAATAAAATTCTACTGCAATGTTTTTTCAATCACTAGTTTATCAAGTATATCTGAAAAAATATATTTTGCAAGTTTATATCATTGTTGTCAGCATATTCTGATAGAATACTGGATATTGGGCTAAGGCCCATTGGTTGGGCTGAATAGAGAAATAAGAGTTAGTTAGAATATCCCTTGATTTCAGGGAATTTCTGTTATAAGAGAGAGGAAGGGGAAGTTAGGAAGTCGTTCAGAAAGGTTGTCAGAACAGTTGGGAGAGATTTCTCTCTGGTTTAGGTGCTTAGCTCTGGTTTATCATTTCAGTTTAAGCAGTTTGTTTTCTGGGTTTAGCACATTTCGATTTCCAGATGTAGGACTGGCAATGGATTGACAATGGAGCTACTTATTTTGTAGTTCCATGGAATCAATATATGGAGTTATGATCCCGATTTTAAAATATTATACAGCCAATAATGATTATTATGAATGCCTCTTTGGGTTTATTTTATCGTGTAAAGGCCTCGGTGTTGTCAGATAGCGGCAATCGCGGCACCATGAAGGATTGTGGTGGCAGTCAATAGTAATGCAACTTCTGTCCTTGGATTTTAAAATGACTACACGGCCAATAATGGTCTGATCTTACAGGCTAAAAAGACTGAGGGACAGAAGCTGCATAATTAATTTGATTGCTATTTGTTAATTCGAGAGATCTTCTGCTTTTTACTGTCACAAGAGGGATTTATTTTTTTTGTGTCGATGTCTAGTTTCTTCTACTTCTGACTTGTTCATCAACCATGTGTAGTGCCTTCATAGTGGAAGCTGTTTATGGGAAACGCATAAGCTGTTTGGATGGTGCGAGTGCCCTCATCTTCTGAAAGAGTGGCTCAGTTTTTTGAACGGTGCAGCTGATTCCAGGTCCTGTTATGGAGACTTGGCCAATGTACCGTTGATCGGTATTAGATATTCCATATGATAGCTTACATGTTGCTTCCATTTACTTGATTGTGTTGTACCTGTCATTTTTATTATTGTGTTTGCGTTATTATGTTGATACTGTTATTGAAATGGTATCCCTATAATTTAATTGGTTGATGCCGAATAGCATGCTGGTTTTGCTGCTCATGTTTTTGGTTTTTGTTACTTTAACCGTAGCTTTATGTCCATTTTTATTTTTGGTTATATTATTTCTAGTTGAAAGGGTCTGCATTTTAAGCTTGTAATGTCGACCCAAAAAGAACATTTAACTTGATTTTTAGTCAATTGAAAGCTGATCTATAATTTTAATCAAACTAGTATGACGAATTTTTTTCTATATTTAGGCATGTGAACTTCTGATACCAACCATAACATGCAGCTTTTTTATTAAAACATTAACTAACAGAATTTTAAATATAAAAAGTGGATTGTTTTGTTTTGTTTTAAAAATAAAAACGCAGTTAATTTGAGATTCTTATTTGTTAGCTGAATATTACTGATCGTTTGTGGAGAACTCCACATGATAATATCAGCATAAAAGTTTTCATCTGTAAGTTACAACACTTGCATTTTCTCCTACTAAATTCATCTGCAATATTTCACTCATAGTAAAATAAAGGTGTCATTATGCTATTATAAGGGTCAATTCCAATTAAGTATATATATATATATATATATATATATATATATATATATATATATATATATATATATACTTGCAAAATACTAAAAATAAATCATATATTTTAGTTAACAATTACACTACTTAGTACTAAATTAACTATAATGTAGAAATCTTATTTGTTACATATGGGATGGGAATGTATGATTTTGATATATCACTACCGTGGAGGAAAGTTCTACCATTGGACAAAATTCTGCAGAGTCCATATTTTTAATGAATTGTAGTCATATATTTATGATTAAGCTTAAATCATTAATAAATATCTCATCTCAGTTAATCACGAAAATCTCTTAAATAGAACATTAAAAATTATTCAATCTTATCTTAAACCTATTCAATGTAAAAACAAAATTATACTTTAGATAACCAAGAGTTACCAATCAAAAACAAAACAAAGTAACTTAATATCTTAAATATCATTCATACAAAATAATTTAATATCTTAAATTATCATCCATATTCGTATGCATGTAATTCATATAAATGACGTGGTGATTTTGTTTTTAAACTGGATACATATAAAATTTATATTATATTTACAAATTTATCCATACAATTAGTTAATATTTTTATCATAGTGTTTATTATTAATCCATCGATAAGGGAATTAATCTATCATTACAGAAGTCAACCTTTAAAAAATAACAATGAATCAAGTTAAAAGAGAAAAAAAATAGTGAAAAATAGTATTCACTACATCAAAAAGTTAAGAGTGCAACCCTCAACATCCAAGTCAATGACAGTCTTCTCTTGCATCAAATCTGAATTAGAAAAAATAAAGTCATTATTTGAGTTGAGAGATATTTGAGTGTTGGTGCAAAATAAAATAAAAATTAAGGGTGGTTAAAATATAAAATAAAATAAGATCTTGGATTGGTAGGTATAATATTTCACATATGAGCGGACGTGTTGCGGCAGTAAGGACAATCTAATTCATCTAAAATGAATTATATTTACATTGTACACATTTTATATTGTGTTGTGTTTTCGCATAACTATTGTGTGTTTGTGTCAATGTCGAAGAAAGCTAATAATATACCCTCAAACAGAGAAGCAATGATACAAACAAAGTGTCCCAAAAGTCAAAGTTCGTTAAATAATATATTGAGGGTGTTAAACATCGGTACTATTGATAATTATATTAGAGGTTTTAGGTTGTAATGACGTAATGAAAGAGTGTAAGGAGACAATCAAAGCTCTTGTGTGGTGGTGAATGAGCTTTGACGGAAAACAGTGATAAATAATATACAATCTCAAAAAAAAAAAAAAATTCAAATAATTAACTCAAAAAACTTAATTTTTTTTACTGTACTTAATTTACTTTTCAAAGTAGAAAACACCTTTTAATAGTATAATCAAACATTGCGAAAATTTTACCATATTTTTTCTCAACAATTATTTAAGAATGTATTATTTAATTAAAATATTTTTAAAATAAAACAAAATAGATGAAAAATTAATTTAAGTTGAAAAATACATTAAAAAAAACATTTAATAAATATTTGTATCAAAACGTTGAATGTTATTAATATTTTTAATTATATCATTAATTATTTATGAATGTATTACTTAATCATAATTTTATAAAAGAATTTTTAAAAATATTTGTGTAAATATTAGCTACGGATAAATTAAATTTAAGTTGAATAATACATAGCTTTTTTATCATAAATATTTTTATCAAATCTTGAATGAATGTTATTAATTATTTTATATATATATATATAT
>JBBPBR010000004.1:72696623-72708355 GCA_037974775.1 Cicer pinnatifidum
AAATTTTATTAATGATTGTTTCGGTCAAACTTTATAATTTTTTTCGGTCGATTTTCAATTAGTTTACATTATCATTATAATTTATAGTATTTTATAATATCTAAACAAACATCATATTACTAGAGAAAAAAAATATTAAATGATAATGTAAATTATTTTCGACATTATATCAATATGTATCTATTAAAGTGGTATCATTTATTTATTTTTTATCTTGAGTCTAACAATTTAATATTTACTATTTAAATAAAATATTAGTATTATTTAAAGAAGCGAAGAAATATAAGTTAGTCAAGCAAAACCGCCGTAGAAAGAAATAATCTAAATAATTTATAATAATACACAATTACTACTATAAGATAACATAACATAACAAAAGAGATGATAAAAATAAGTATTTGAAATAATTCGAAATAGAAGATATATTGAGTAATAGTAATAGTAGTAGTATAATAATAAATATATTATAAATAGTAGTTAATGAATTAAAAGATTTGTTTTGTAGTGGTTACTTCTCCAATCAACCCTTACTAGTCGCTAAGAGTTTTTCAGCTTTCAGTTGTATTCATTCTCTCTCTCTTTCTCTTTCTATTTCTCTGTGCGACTCTTTCTTCTTCTTCATCAACAACAACAACAATGGGTAAAGGTGGATCTCTAAGCGATGGAGTAATGAAAAAGATCGTATTATCGTACACATACGTAGCGATATGGATCTTCTTAAGTTTCACAGTAATCGTTTACAACAAATACATCTTAGACAAAAAGATGTACAATTGGCCATTCCCAATTTCCCTAACTATGATCCACATGTCTTTCTGTGCAACCCTAGCTATTCTCCTCGTTCGCATTTTCAAATTCGTCGAACCTGTTTCAATGTCTCGCGACGTTTACTTCTCCTCCGTCGTTCCCATCGGTGCTCTTTACTCTCTCTCTCTATGGCTTTCAAATTCCGCTTACATTTATCTCTCTGTCTCCTTTATTCAAATGCTTAAAGCTCTTATGCCTGTTGCCGTTTACTCCATCGGCGTTCTTTTGAAAAAAGAATCTTACAAAAACGACACCATGTTTAACATGTTATCTATTTCTCTTGGCGTTGGTGTTGCCGCTTATGGTGAAGCTAGGTTTGATACATGGGGTGTTATTCTTCAATTAGGTGCTGTTGCTTTTGAAGCCACCAGATTGGTTATGATTCAAATCTTGCTTACATCCAAAGGGATTTCATTGAATCCCATTACATCTTTGTACTATGTTGCTCCTTGTTGTTTGGTTTTCTTGTCTGTTCCTTGGATCCTTGTCGAGTATCCACTTTTGAAGGAGACTTCCACTTTTGAATTTGATTTTGTTGTTTTTGGGACTAATTCATTGTGTGCATTTGCTTTGAATCTAGCTGTTTTTCTTCTTGTTGGCAAAACTTCAGCTTTGACAATGAATGTTGCTGGTGTTGTTAAAGATTGGCTTTTGATTGCGTTTTCTTGGTCTGTTATTAAGGATACTGTTACACCCATTAATTTGTTTGGGTATGGACTTGCTTTCTTGGGTGTGGCTTATTATAATCATTCAAAGTTGCAGGCACTTAAGGCTAAAGAGGCACAGAAGAAGGTTACACAACCTGATGAAGAAACTGGAAGGTTGCTTGAAGATAGAGAAGGAGATGGATCAGGGAAGAGAAATGATAATCAGAATTGATTTCACTTTTCTTTTCTTTTCTTTACTTTAATTCAAGAACAATGACAGAAAAAGAACAACAAAAATTTTAGCATATGCAGAAAATAAAACCACGATGAGGAAGAGGAGAGCAATTGCTGTTTGGATCTTGAGGTAGTAACAAACAAGGGACTTGCATTGCATCCTCTAGGGAAATGGCTGATTCGGTTTTTTTGTTTATCTAGATGTTTAATTTGTTAGTATTATTATGAGGGATTTGAGATTTGAATTTGGTGATGGTAGAGTCAATAATGTTTTACTATAGAGTAGAGTCTCAAATCCTTTATTTATTAATAATTTTTTTCTTTTCAAATTCACACTTTCTGTGTTTAGTTTTTATGTTATGTTGGTAATGTTGTAGGGAACCTCTTACTATTTTGAGTTTAAATGCTTATTTATGCAGAATACTGCATTTCTATTCTGTGTATTTATTTGTTTCTGGTATTGCAAATTCTGTGTCAAAGGGTCACCAACAACATCTTGAATTTGGTGAATTTCACTTGTCATTCAAAGTTTAACTTAATGATATGTATAATGTTGAAAATCAATTAAATAAATTGGGTGTTTTCTAATATGACACTTTAAATTGAAACCGTGTCTTAGTGTCAAAGTCAGATATATATATCGAACTGCATGATTACATTACATACAATGTTAATGACATTAGTTTATCAAATTATGCCCGATGTCTATATGTGTTGGTGTCGGTGCTCTTTAGGTTAGGTGAGGACTCATGTAATCAAGGATACTATGATAAGATATTAATTGGAGAATTATTACTCTGCTTCTGTTCTGTTCCCATTGTCTCTTCTATTTACTTGGTTTATGAATTGACCGTTTGAAAACTAACTTATTGATCATGGACCCTCCTGGTCTATGGTTGCATACATGGTTCTAGACCAATAATTATACATGATCTCATACATTTACAATAAAAAGGACTATGAACTTCTGTTTTTGGAGGCCGAGCTAGTGACTTGTGCAGATGTCTCTCGGATCAAACGTAGCCATATGAAATTATTCCATTGTTGTTAATGGATTATTATCACAAGAAATGTGATTCGTCTGTTTCTGAATTTTTTTAACCATACTACAAGAAGTTGAGATTGATATAAAAAAAGTTTGGTGTTTTAACCATTAAGAAGTTGCACCTGGTATGGTCTCCACTTGTGTGATGTGTACACTTTAATCGTATAATCACATTCACTACCCTATTCAATTTCCTCCTAGTAGGAAACAATTTCCACATCACAAGTTAGAATGGAAGGGGACATGACACGTCCTCTAACATTTTGTTCTGAAAGAACAACTGTTCCTTTGCTGGCAGCCAAATCTACTCGATAGATTTGTCCTACAGACTGAAAAATACTACTTTTCTTTGAAATATGGTAATTGAACCGTTACGTATCTTATAGTTTTTGTATGATACTGCAAAGTTTGTGATGTGTTTGATTGTTCACAAAAATATCAACTGTTTGGAAATTAAACAGTAGCAGTAACATCTGAAATCACAGTTGGTAGTTGTTTTGTTGTCCTTCTTTATATGTATGAATCAGAGCAATCGACAAATACGACAAGATAGTGGCACTTGTTTCAACCGGTTGATCAACACGTGTAATTGAAAGTTTTGTTTAGTTTGATTTTAGTTATAGGTGTCAATTTCGTAGAGCATATGGACCTACTCTTCAATTTTTTTTTTGATTTTTTGTAAAAAATAAAATGTTCGATAAAAAATTATTTACAAATTCTTTTTATTCAAAAAAAAAAATTTAAAATGATTTAAATTTTTTTTTTTGTCTTTTTCTAAGAAAAAAAAGTTTTAGACTTTTTTTGAGAAAATAAATATAAAAAAGTTTTTTTAAAAAATCTCAATTAACAAAAGATTGGTCTCATAAATCATTTATTTAAATATATAGAAAATAATAAATCAAGACTTTAAAAAATTATTTGAATAAAAAGTTTAATATTAAGAGAATTAATAGAAAAAAATTTAAGACGAGGTTTAGACTTTAAAATTTAATGGACGATTTTAATTATAGTTATAACCAGTAGCAAGCACACAGTTTTGTTTGAGAGTTGGATTATTTTTTAGTAACCGGTGCTTAAGTTTTGACAAGCATGCAATGCAATTGCAACATGCTCTGATTCATGATACTTAGTAGAGGGAAAAGGTAATTACTAATTAGCATGCGGTTGGTAGCTGTTGAATATTAACTAAATTGCCAAACAAGGGTATTTACCTTGTATAGAAGAAAACACAATTTTGACCACAAATATGTGTATGAATGGAAACGCTAATTAATGAATTAATTTCAGCCTATACTCAAAGCATGTGACATGTGTTATACAGTACACTCTGCTTGTAGTATGGTATTGATTTTTCTAAACCTGAGTAAATGAACCATTACCATAACTAGGATGTGGTAGCTTTGTTAGGTTAGGTACATCAGCATGTAGATTAAAAGTGATTATTAGTTCATCAACTTATTCATTTATAATGTATGATGTTGAAATTATCATTTTCAACTTTTGTTTTAATTAATATAATTTATTTTTGATAAAAAATAAACTATTGAACTATGCCTAGTTCACTATGAATTGAGCGTTTTTTAATTGGGCCTAGTTCACTATGCTGTCGCACTACATTGGGTTGTGCAAATGTCAACCATATCCACTACAAACTAAGGTGTTTATCAGTATTCAAGAATTTGAGCCCATTGCTTTGAACATTTGGACTGTTGGACAAACTAGTTCACTATGTTGCCATACTCAATGTTAGAAATATAGTATGAGAATTAGTAGTAATGGATAGTTGGAACATTATGAGTCAAGTGCTCCTAAATGTTCCAAATACAATTGCACCCATCTTGCCAGTTTATAGGTGTTGGAAGATTGTCTATAAATAAATGTTTATAGGATTTTTATAAAATTTTACTTTCTTTATAGATAAATGTTGGTGGATGGTTTGTTAGAGAGGAAAAATTTGTAAGCATTGTATATTGAACTATCAACCTCTTTTTTAATAATCATTCAACGTCTTAACTTATATGATTGGACTACACATTTAAGAACCATGACATTTTTACATTTGATTATATAATAGATATTTATAGGCTATTTGTTTTACTATTATTACAACTTTCTAGATATTATATATATATATATATATATATATATATATATATATATATATATATATATATATATATATAATTGTTCGGTACCAAATTATTTAATCACTCAAAGTGTTTGCATCCATCGATCTTGTCCCTCGTCACCAATTTTCACAAGAGGCTTGAACCCACAACCACAAAGTTAACCATGTGGTTGTGAGTTCGCAATGTTTTGGTATGTACCATAAGTCTAGGTCACCATTGCATTATGATCGGTGGATCCCTAATTGGAGGATAAACCTAGTATTTTTATATATGTGAAACCAATGGTTAAGATGGTACGAACGAGAGATATGCCATGCTCATAAAAGTGTTCGTTCTCGTCTGATCGGTTGACCCATTTTCACTTTATGTAGTGGTTATGTAAGTTTGTCTTTGACATGTCACTCAATACCTAAGCGTAACATCAAACATATGATTAGTCCCTTAAGATGTTCATCTCGGTTGTCCATGTCAGCCTTGTGTAAATTAGTGACGTGAGCCAAATAAACAAGCACCAAACACAATTATGGAGCATCAAAGTTGAAGGGTGTTGGAGCTCCAAGTGATCGAATACCAAACACAACCCTCTAACATCAAAGCCGAAATACATGGGTGCTTTGAGTGACTAAGATATCAATAATTTGTTATTGAACACATCCCCTAACATCTAGTGAAAAGGGTAAATGTGTTCCGAACGATGAAATTGACAAATAGCTTGACATCGTACGCTAATATATTTTCTTCAATATCATATTACCTAGAAATTTCTATCACACTCTTCAACGCTCCTCTTGATGCAAATTACATAATCTCTAAATATAGTTTGTAAATTAAGAAGTCATACATTGGTGAAAACAAAACAAGCTAAGATGTTTATAAGTGTAAGAGAGTTTCGATCAATTATTCGCTTGAATATTTGGACCCTTAAATCTCTTACACTTAAGAACACCAACTAGCCTATTGTGATGTCTTGGACAAATGTCAACTAAAACCAACAATTAGTTACGGTCCGTTTGCAAATTGATTTTTTGACGCAAATACTTTAGAGAACTAAATCTATATTCTGATACTTCAAAAAAAAAAAAATTTGAAAAAACAACGTAATAAATGAATATATAATATTATATTATTCTTTTATTTTTAAATATCCAAATATGAATTTAACCTTTTTAAAAGTACTCCCCTCCAAAAACAAATTCGAAAGCACACCCTTAAAAATTAAAATATTGGTGAAATATCACTATAAATTATTAAAACTTGAGTTGTTGTGTATAGTATATTTTGACTTTGTAGTATATGAATTGCAGCTCTTGGTCCTCTGGCGGAGAGTCAAAATCTGAATTTTAATATGATAAAAAGCTATTCCATTCCATAGTGCTTAAATTGTATCACCACTAACTACATAATAAAATTATTGTAAGCTGCTGATTAGTTGTATGGAAGCCCTTCTAAGTTCCCCATCATTTAATTTATCCTCGTGCGCTGCCTAATTGGCGTGCTTGATACTATATATTATATTATATACTCAATTTAATTATGGCTGCAAGATGATCAACTTAATTAGTGGTGGATGAATGTGTGATTTATGTATGTTGAACTGATCAACTCAATTATGTCTGCGATGCCCTTTTACATTAGGTAATATATGCATTCCACTCACTCTCCCTCTCATTTTCAATTATTTACTATTTTCTTTATTTCCAACTGTTTATCATTTTATAAAATTAATTTCTTTTTTTTAATTAATATATATTTATTTATTATATTTTAACCTATCAAATTTATTATTAATAAACATATTTGAATCAATTAATAAATAAAACTATTTATACAACTCAAATTAAATAATTAAAATGAAATAAAAAGAGTAATTCATCACAAACTACACCCTTCTAAAAATGTGGTACGTTTGACTTAATTAGTGGAGAGGTTGAAGCCTTATCGCATATCACCACTCACATTTTTAACGTCCAAATTCATTATCTTGATTCATCGTTTATGTTCGTCGTAAAGCAGCTTATTGAATTAATGTTGCATTTATTAATTTATTAAATTAATCATGTTTATTTATATAATCAGTTATTGGAAATGTATATATATTATTACCCAAAGCTATGATATACTGTACGAACGCCATATGCACGACATTTTGGTGGTAATATAAAAACAAATGGAGGTTAAAAAGAAAATTGTATGATACATTGAGTACAATTCTTGCTATTCCTCAAATATTTGTCCATAACAAGTAGGTTTGGTACGGAAGAGATAAAACTCTCGCAATATGAAAACAAAGAGATCAGAAATATATCAAATGGAGGATTAATTTTTTTTAAAGATATTATTTTTTATATTTAAGATGAAATAAATATTAAAGTTAAATTTCAATAATTTTTTACAAGAAAATCAAATAAGGTATAATTATTAATATATATATATATATATATATATATATATATATATATATATATATGTATATATATACTATTAGGTATAAATACATATGATAAATACACGCAATGCACATATGTTAGGAGGTAGAGAGGGGGTTGGAGCATCCGCATATACTTAAAAAAAATGATAATGGTTATTTTATATTTTATTAAATTGTTGAAAGTTGACCATACTTTTTAAAAGAAAATATTATTTAAGATTGATATAATTTTTTTAATATAAAATTGACATCAACTTTTACATATACGATATAAAGATAATTAAATTACAACTTTTTATTTTTAATAACAAAAATAATTGACCAAATTTTATAAGAGAAAATTTTGTTTAGAGTGAAACCAACTTTTATATACAGAGCAATATGTTTATTTATTATTAAAATATTTAGTGAAAAAATATTAATTCAAATCCTAATTAATGCCGTCATTTTGTGGGTTTGATTGTGTGCGTGAAGAGATCACAGATTACATAAACCTTGTCTAATGTCTAATTGTCTATGATCAAATAAGTATGATGCATATGTTTGGGTATTGGAATTAGATATGAGTAAGGTATGGACTACACTTTTTAAAAAAGTCAAAGCTCGGGTGTGTCAATATAAAAAACAAGAGTCTTCTTATAACGGAATCAAAATGGTTAAATTTACAATACAAAATAATAATAATAATAATAATAATAATAATAATAATAATAATAATAATAATAATAATAATAATAATAATAAAAGTTATAAAAAGTAAAATATTATGTTTGTTTATATACAATAAAAAGAAACTTAAATACATAATTTTATAGTAATAAATAGGAAAATTGGCAATTTCACTCACAAAGAAATAACAAAGAATAAGGAACACTCACAAATATTATATGCAAAATAATTTTACAATGAACAAAATAATTTTGTAATATACAAAATTAGTAATTAATATAATTAATATTGTTAGTATTTTGGAAAATGTAGAGATCATGTAATTTCTTATCACAACAGATTCATGTTATTAAGTATTATTCACCATACACCTGGTTATTCGGTTTTAGATTATTGATGTATATATCCAATTCCATTTTCAAATATTGCAGCAGAGTAATTTTGTGTGGTCACAAACCATATATACAAACGATTTAGGCATACACATAAAATATACATTATTTAATTTTTTTAATAATAATAATAATAATAATAAGAAAAAAAAAATTCTCATCTCTAATTTTGTTTTTTGTGTTTAAATAATTTATATTTTTTATTGTTTTGATTGAATATTTAAATTAATTTACTTATTGTTTTGATTAATTTTAATGTATGATTGTTACTTTTGAATATATTATACGAATTAGACTTATTTATAATTTTATATTTGTGTATTTTAATTATATAAATGAGATTTTTCGGTATTTTTTATTTTAATTAAATAAATAAAAAATAAAAAAAATAATAACAAAAAAATCAAAAAATTTAATTTGCGACAATTTAAATCGTTGCCAAAAGTATATAGAGGCGGTTTGTAACTGTTGCAATATTATCCTAGAACAAAAAATAGACGATTTAAAGGCCTTATTGGAGGCAGTTAGAACATTCGTAAATATTTGCAACAATTGAAACGACGAGTTTTTTAATTGTCAGAAAACAGTCTCACAACGTACGAATATGTGACGGTTGAAGAATTGTCGCAAACATTAAACTGCAAACAGTTACAAATGCAAAATATTTTTTTTTTCTTGTAGTGTAGTGCTCGCAGTGAATAATAATTATGTTAATTTGTCTTAGGCACATGACCAAATTAAGATGCAATAACGATCTTTATGCCATTGAAAACTTGATTAAAAGCTATAATATTGTATATATTTATTCAGTCAATTTCCATTATTAACTTGAGTTACACATGTATAATTCTCCTCTGCAATTTTGTTGAACAATTGAGCGATGGCCTCTTAATGGAATGTGATATCATATCCTGTATGAACATTGAACAGCAATGGATGAATTAATTGGACGATGTTGTAAAGATATGAATTAATAACTTAAATGTACTAAATTAAAAACTCACTGCATATATTCAATATTGATATTTGCATCAGGGAGGCGTGAGATGGCTGCAAAGGCTTGAGTTGACAAGAGGAAAGTGTTGGAGCAAGGGTGCTTTGAACATGAAATAGAATCAACAATTTTAACATCAATGCTACCATTTTTGCATGGCTTATTGATTCCACTCAAACACCTTATTCTGTATCTCCTTCCACATGCAGCACCATTATCCCATAACCCTTCATTCACTGCTGCAAAAATATTTCCTGGAGGAAACTGCTCTCTCCTATTTCCATCACAAGCAGTTGCTGCATAATCATACAATTACATCAAATCAAATGGCTTCATTGTCAATAAGATCTTAAAAGTAATGATAATATATAAGTTAATGATTCTCGTCGTCTTTAAAATTGAAATAGTGACTTAATTGTTTCGATTTAATAAATTGAATTTTGAAAAATACATTCATCTTTCTTTATTTTTATCGATTAAAACGTTACGTCACTTGTAAAAACTAAAAAAATTGTTAACTTATACTTCTAAAAAATATGTCGTCAACCACAATTGAATATCAGATAACTTTCAAACACAAATCTATCATACACTACATAACATTAAAAAAATTGTCCTAAAACTATATTATTTTTTACTTTTGGAAACAACAAAATCAAATATTGTACGTATCACAAATAACAACCTCAATATTAATTTTTTTTTGCATCTATTAAAAACAAAATATCAAATACCACAAGTAATATATATATATATATATATATATATATATATATATATATATATATATATATATATATTTACATGGATTTAAAAAATTAACAAAACTAAAAATCAAAGAAAATATGATGTATTTGCACAAATAAAAAGATTTTGTATTGTATATAAATAAATCTATTATAAGAGCAAAAAATAAAAATAAAAATTGTTGACTCACGTATATATGGAGGCCCATAAGAAGAAGCAGTACCAAGGTCTGCAAGAATAAGGCTCAATTGATTGAGCAGTATGGTAGAAAATATTAGAAGGGTAAATAGCCTCATTATTTATTCAACCAACGATTAACGATTTTGTTTGATGATTGATACAAACTTTCCTGCGCCCACATTTTCAATTTATAAACATCGTGCTGATATACACTGTATCAAGATTCATTTTCATTTTCATTTTCATCTTTATCACAAACATTAAATTTAAATTATATATTCCTTACTTTTTTAAATGGAAATCATGTCATGTAATAATTATAAATTCACGATTTCATTTTAAAAACTTCTAGATGAAGAGTTTTTGCCTTTGTGGGATTCTTATCCCTCAATCAAATAAAGTTGCGTTCATAACTAACACTCACACACTTCAGACCAAAACAAAAACAACGGTTACTGTAAAATAAAATTAGATCTATTTTGAATTTAATGGGATAAAATTTTAAACGTGTACCTGATTATTAATTTTTGAATGATAACAAAATTCTCCGATTATATGAAAACTATATGATATGCACAGATTAAGTTTTGTTGTCGACCTCTTTAAATAATGGAATACTTTCAAATTTGAACAATTAATTTGACTGTTAATAATTTGAGCTAAAAAATCAAAAACAGATTACCTGATGCTTATTTATATATACACACTCGCGTTCGAATTAAAAAAAATAGAAAAATATCAATACCAATGAATTTGTTTATTATTATTATTATTAATTATTATTATTTATTATTATTACATTTTAAATATTTTTATAAAAAATATTATTTATCATAAAAAAATGTGATACATTAAATATATGCATTAATATTTAAAAGACAAATATTAAATGAAGATTAAAAAAATTATTTAAATAATAAATATAATTTAAATGTCACAGTTTTTTTTTAAAATGAAATTAAAAAATAATTTTTTTTTTTATAATTAATACTGAATGTAGGAAAAGCATTGACTCAAATGGAAAAATAATTCAATCATCTTTAACTTTGTGATAAATTATCATACAAACCCGTCCACTAGTGATTTGACCGGATTAAATGCAGATTTCAAAACTTGCCATTTGACTCACGTTTTATGTAGATTCCTTTTTTTAGATATACATTTTGAAAATATATACATTAAAAATTACACTATTTCCAAATCATGTAACCGTGGACTTCCTCTTTATAGTATAGATTGTATTTTTTAATAAATAAAAAAAGCATATATTGTTTTTCTATTCTTTTTTTTACGCAAATTGCATTTGTATTCTTGGTGCTAGACAATACAATGATATTTTAGTAAAAAAATTAATTATCAAATGATTTAATAATTTGTTAGCAAAAATTAGAACATTAATTTGTGTGTGAGAGAAATAAAATTAATGATATTAGATAAATAAAATAATATCATGCAATTAA
>JBBPBR010000004.1:72710366-72729868 GCA_037974775.1 Cicer pinnatifidum
AAAAAAAAAAAAAAAAAAAACTGAAATCTAGAAGAAAAAAATATATAATGAACCAAAAAAAAAACTACTTAAAACGAACAAAATGATTAAAAAAAGAAGAGGGTTTGGATTCGGTGGCACAGCAACGCTACAGAAAAAGGAGCGAATACCTAAACACCAAGACATAGCTATTAGCCGCAGCAAACAGAACAAAACAAAACAAATATTGTGATAATAATAATAATAATTACTTAACGTAAGACTCCTCATCAATTTGTTCCAAATAGAGCCCAATGCATTCATTTCATTTCATTTCATCTTACAAAATGAATACTTTACTTTCTCCCTCAAAGAACAAACCATAACATTCACATAGTTATTTTTGAATGTTAATGCTACTACTCCATATAGAACCAATAAAAGGAGCAAACTTTATCACACACAACAATTCACAACCTCTTTCTGGTTAATGGGTCGGAGAAAAATCCAACTATTTGATGAGGAAAAAGATGGGTTTTTCTCACTTTCCGATTTGGGTTCTCAATCTCATGACAACTACTACTCTTATCCAGGTGGTTTGTTTGCTAGTGTTGGTCAAATGGGAATAGGGTTTGGTGTTCAACAACCCAATCCTTCTGATAATAATGGTGATGACCCTAAACTTCCCTTCAATGAATTGTACACAAAGTATATTCAATCACTGTGGAAATTTGAGGCTAATGGTGTTAAGGTGAAGGGGGGAGAGGAAGGAGTTAAGGGAAAGAATAAAAATGGTGGGTTTAAGCTGAAGATTAAGATAAGGAATCCTTCTGTTAGGAGGTTGTGTAGTGGAGCAATTGCTGGGGCAGTGTCTAGGACCACTGTGGCACCTTTGGAGACTATTAGGACTCATTTGATGGTGGGGAGTAGTGGCCATTCTACCACTGAGGTTTTCCAAAATATTATGAAAAGTGATGGATGGAAGGGATTGTTTAGGGGTAATCTTGTTAATGTTATAAGGGTTGCTCCTAGCAAGGCCATTGAGGTAATAATATCATATCATACTGATTTTTATTTTTTCCATTCTTGATTGTTTTTCAAGGTGTTTCTTTTATGTTAGTGGATTACATGGCTGCTTCCCTAATATCACTTTATATATATTACTATGCACATACAAACTTATCTGTTTTTAATTGTTAACTTTGATGCCGAGTCTGGACATTTCGGTTAATTATTTACTTTGTTCTTGGTTGGAGCATTTGTTCATGTCATGAATTTAAAGTTTTTGGCAGTACTTGTTTTAGGAGGGCAGTTCATAATTTCAATGTAAATAAACATTGAGAAAAGGGGACATGCAAACTTACATCCAATAAGAATTGAGTATTTTGTAGTTATTTTCAAAATACGGTTATAGTATAGGCTTACATGGCAATATGATAGATTCTCATTGGATGTGACTCTAAAGATAGTGCATCTCATAAACTATTACAAGAGTCTTGAATCTGTTAAAGTCTTGAAGATGCAGCCACTATATTGGAAGTCTATGATCTGCTAACTACAATTTTGTTGAGTGATTCATTGGGTAGGGGGAGGCCATAATACCACTTTTTTTTCGAGATTTTAAGAACAGTCACAACCAGCTTTATATCCCAAATACTCTTATGGTTTTTGAAACATTTATTTAGATAGGTTTTGTAAGTGCTAAAATGAAACCAATACACCAACACCTGGTATAATTTCTGGATTGGAGCTAGGACCGAATTGTGGATTTAAGCAGGTTTTTCTGGAAAATATTTCTCCTTGTTGATATATAGATGATTGCACATGGGTGCAACAATAGCAGTGTTGTTAAATAGAGGCTATAGCGGCCCTGTAGCGCTATTATAGCATACGGAAATTTAAACAAACCGCTATTGTTCCGTGATACGCTATGTTGCTATTTTGTACACAATGTTGTCAAATAGTGGTGCTATAGCATTTCTGTGCAGCGGAATTTGAAATTTTGAATAAACCTCTATTCTCTGCGATGCGCGATTGACAATACTGAATAATAGTCACCCCTGCTGTCTATCTTGAGCCATGGACAACATTCTTAGGCAGCAATGGTGTTTGACTGTCTGGAGCTTTGTCATACTATTAGCATTAGAGAAGCAAGTAGAACTTTAGATTGGTTAGCTCAGTTCTCTCACTCAAATCAAGGGTACTAATCAAAGGGACTGTCAAATTCTGCTTGAAGACTTGGCGGGAATAGCTTCTCTAACATCAGTTTCTGTTTCATTTTCTGGGTCTTTGTACCTTTCAATGTTGGCAAAAATACCAATCTAAGCATAATTTTTTATGAAGTTTGAGCATTTGCTGATTTGCTATGATATACAATTGCATAGGCCATCATTGAACTGACATATAAAATGCCTTAATACACTGTTTATTTGAACTTTGCCTTTAAACCCTTTTCTGGTATAGTAATGTTTTAAGATTTTGGTATTAATTGGTTCATTTGCGGAGACAATCTGCCTCATGAATGCCCCTTACCTGTATGCATTAGGGACATACTAGCTTTAGTTGACGTTTTGCTGCTTTTGCATATTTTGGCCATGTTCCTTCCTCTTTTGAATGATCTGCATAACAATTAGTTGGTTTTATTGCTCTTAGAATTCAATTACTTAAATTTTAATTTTATGCTTTACATATTCCTGACCCTCTTTTAACTCTTTAGCAATTTTAGGACTTAAGTTTATTATTTGATTTATATTGCTAGAGAAATTTCATATGATGGTGCTTTGTTATTTTTTAGGTGGGGGTCTTAAATATATAAATGGCCCATCAGGTAAGTCAATGAGCAAGTATGTCTCTTTTAGTCTGTGCTTCACAATTGCGTTAACTTGTTAATTGAACTTCTAACAAGTCAGCCAAATCCCTGTGATCAAATGAACATGATTCCATTCATATTGATTGGAATATTTTAAAATATGATATGATTTGGTCTGAATTAATTTATCTTGTTTTAGAATTCAAATTCTGTGTCTGGAACTCATTACCAACCTGGGATTAAATTAAATTAGAAATCAAACTATATGTTTCGTAGTCAATCACATCAATTGTTGATTTTCTCAAACAATTATTATCATTGTTCACTTACCCTCTAAACTGTATTTCTCATGATAGAGGAGTCAAATTCAAGAAAAACAGCCTCTTTGTAATTGTTAATGTTTCTTTGGAGAGTTGTTCTTCTAAATGTGAGAAGCATTATTTATCTAATCTGGCAATGATAAATAAATCTGTAGTCTACATTGTAGTTCATCTTTATCTCAATTTTTTTTCACCTATTTCTGCAGCTATTTGCTTATGATACGGTAAACAAGAACCTATCCGCAAATCCCGGAGAACAGTCCAAACTCCCGGTTCCTGCATCATTGATTGCAGGTGCCTGTGCCGGAGTGAGTTCAACAATATGCACATATCCACTTGAACTACTCAAGACTAGACTAACTATCCAGGTATTCATGTTGGCTCAAAAGGGTGTCACATTTAATGGTATCTTATAAAATATACATAAGGTTGCTTTCTCATATTTATGTTTTAGCATCATATCAAAAAATAGAAGGGGAAGCTTAAGCTTGATTAGTGATATTGCAGAGAGGTGTTTATAATGGTCTCCTCGACGCATTCGTGAAAATAATTAAAGAAGAGGGTCCTGCAGAACTTTACAGAGGCCTGACTCCTAGTCTTATTGGAGTCATTCCATATTCGGCTACCAATTACTTTGCCTATGACACTCTACGGAAAGCATATAGAAAAATCTTTAAACAAGAGCAAATTGGCAACTTTGAAACCCTTTTGATTGGTTCAGCGGCTGGGGCTATTTCAAGTAGCGCGACATTTCCACTCGAGGTGGCTCGCAAGCATATGCAAGTTGGAGCTCTTAGTGGAAGACAGGTTTATAAAAATGTGGTTCATGCCCTTGTTAGCATACTTGAGCAAGAAGGGATCCAGGGTCTATATAGAGGGCTTGGACCTAGTTGCATGAAGTTAGTACCGGCTGCCGGAATCTCTTTCATGTGTTATGAAGCGTGCAAGAAGATATTAATAGATAACGAGGAGGAGGAGGAATAGTTCAAGTCAGCTGCTTTGTTTCCACTGAAGGCAAATTTTGGAAATGCTGCATACATTTTTTATGCATTTGGTTAACTTAATTTTGGGTTTCTCTTGTATTATTACTGGAATTTTTCACCCTCACAAATCACATTTATAAGCATCTGAGAATGGAATGTTGTTTTTTTTTGTTTATTTATGTTACTGCCAAGCTTTTCATTGTGTCTTGGCTGCACATTTTCATGGTCATAATCTACTTTTTTTGTAATCCTGTTCTTGGAAATTGACTGTATACTACTCTCCAATCATATTTTTTGAAGTTAATTTTTGTTAAGCATGGCATTGTCATTTTTTTCCATAGATTACTTTGCAAGTTCATAGATAAAACATGAGCTGTGGCCTTGGTTGACATCTTAGCTATATTTGTACCAATTTTACCTTACAAGGATAGATCTCATTTGGGCCCTTTGTTGCATATTATAAAAAAAATGATTTTGATGTTATATAAATTAGAAATTAATTTGTAGAGATTTTTAAGATAAGTAGAAGCTATTTTATTTTTGTTTACCATAATAAAAATCACTTTTTAAAAAAAATAATCTTTTATCAACAATGATTTTAAGAGAAGTTATTAAAAATAACTTTACATTTCAAGTATTTTTTTTTTTTCTTTCAGATTCTTATTATTTTATAACTCTTGAAAAGTTCATCCAAACTATCTTAGTTTTTTTATTACAAAAAAGTCCGAGTAAACTTTTAGGTGTTCATGAAAAAAAGTCATGTAAAAGCTCCTAAAAAGTTTACATTTAGAAAAACTGTTTTAAAAAAGACTTGTAGTCATCAAAGAACTTATGTAACTTTTTTTAAATAAAAAAAAAACACTTGCTAAGATTTATCAAGTTTATTATGAAATCCAAATAAGTTATCTGTAGGTTGGTTGTTCGAGAGTGGTGGAAGGAGGTTGACGAAGTGTATAATGATTTATGATGTTTCTCTATAAGGTTGGACGGTTCAAATCACACATTCACAAAATAGAGAGTTGAAGAAAGGATTAGAGAATGTTCTGAAAAATGAGAAAGACATAAATCTTCTTGAATGTCAAAATTATAATATCTAATGGTCATCTGATCAGACACCAATATAGCTCACAGTAATCAAAACCACCAAACAGTACATTGCACCTTGTTTTCTTTCACTATAGTATTATTGTCATAAACAAATTTCATATTACGTGTTCAAAAAATACAACAGCAGACATACAACTCAACATAACTATCCTTGTAAGGACCCCCCATGAGGATACAGATAAATAAATAAATAAACAAAAGAAACAAGAATGCTATGAAGGTTTTATACTTTATCCCGCATCCTATTTTCATGCATAATAAATAGGACTTCCATGCTGAATTCTTGCTTATATACACTAAGTTCAATCTTGAATGCCTCCAATCAAAAGGGGATGGTCAAACACAATGAATCTTCAAACATAAAACTAACAGTTGATACCACATTGACCAGTTGATTTGCTGGTGTCAGTGATGAAAGGGTCAATTCTCACCCACAACAAGGAGAATATAGAAGCAAGGAGAATAGACCAAACAATAACAATGGTTGGAGTACGGTTTTGTCTCCCCAAAAGACCTTTCAAGAAAGGGTATAAATGAGCAATGACCCATATAGCAAAGAAGAGCTTTCCAAACAGAGGACCCCATGATTGGTAACCGCTGTTTATGGCGTAAGAAACACCAGCCACAATACCTATCAAATTCACGATAAGCACGGTTGTAGGAGGGATGAGAAGTGATGTCCATTTGAACACGTATAGCTCGGCGAAGTCTCCATCTTCGTCTGACGCCTTTGATGTGACGGTAAAATTTGTGTCTATACCTGCAAGGACTTTAAGAAGACCTTGGAACACGGCGAAGAGATGTGCAGACGTTCCACCGATAACCCAAAACTGTTCGTTCCTCCACCAGTCTTCTATACCGACACCACTCCACCTAAGCTCAAGAATCGAAGTGGTGAAAATGGAAATGAAGAGAAGGATAAACCACATGCTTGCAAAGTTGCTTATCTGCATAAGATTAAACAAATGTCTATGAATTTCGAAAGTTTAAAAAGTAAGACCCACAATCAGTAGTTATAAGTTGAGCTGTGTTATTTTGACACAATCGGAAAACTGAATTCAACGACAAACTGGATGGGTAATTCAATTCAAAAACATGGTTAATTATGTTTAGTAGATAGTTAGTGAATACAACATGTATATATTTCAATACCTTAACATCATAATTAATGACGTTCAAAATTGTGGTTAATTATGTTCAATAGGCGGTTAATGAGTTGTGACACCTTGTTATATTCATTAATTGATTATTGTTCTTACTCTAATTTATACATTTCATTATTCATCCCTTGAACGTAATTAACCATATTTTTGAAGAGTGTCAACCATCTTTGTGGTCAATTTTTGTTGTCAAATTTGTGTGTCAACATATCATTTCTCTTAAAAGTTGATGTACCAGAAATGAGATAGAAGAAATCATTTACCTCAGGAATAATAAATTTATTTGTGATGAGACAAAATGCGGGAAGCGTACAGTATGCAATCAACGGGAGTGAGGTAAAGGGGTAGACAATTGTATTAATATAAGCCAGCCTCATGAGACTCTTCATCCTCCCATTGTAGCCATACCACAGGGGACAATGTCTGCTAAGGAAGATCTCGATTGAACCCAAGGCCCACCGAAGCACTTGATTGAGACGATCAGAAAGATTGATAGGCGCAGAACCCTTAAATGCTGGACGAGGTGGCATGCAATAGACGGAAATCCAACCACGGGCATGCATCTTAAACCCAGTCAAGATATCTTCAGTCACAGAACCATAGATCCATCCAATCTGGTGAAGTAAAAAAATGCTAATTAATAGTAAAACAAGCTACTCACCAATCTCATTTATATTTCTTTATACCAAAGGAAACGGGTTTAAAAACACAGTGTAAATAGGCATGCTCACCTCTTTTCCCCATTCTGTCTTGTCTTCATAACCGCAGCTGATAACGTGAATTGCTTCCTTAAGAAGAGTTGCAGGATTGGTTGAAGGTGGAATGCCACCCTGCTCCATGAAGGTGGCAGCAATAAAAACTGGAGACTGTCCGAAACGCTTCTCCAAGCTCTTCTGAGACATTAGAAGTGACCTTTCATCATCATAACCTGCAAAAAGATGCATAACATAAACAACTCTATTGCATGAAACTGATATTTTAAATTCTAAACATGTGAGCAACTGTAAATAAGTGAGTTAGAGGAGATATGTTTTTGTAATAGCATACCTTCAACACCCTCCTCTATATCCTCCATATTAAATATGGGAATGGTGGATTCAGTTCTTTTAACTCCCCTCTTCTTGTCATTGTACTTCTTATTGCCACCCCTTCCTTTCTTTCTAGAACCCCAACAACTCTTCACAATAATGTTAGGTTCAAGATCTTCCTCGGTCAAAACAGGATCATAACCGTACAAAGCCTGCCTATTGAAACAGCAACCTGTTCCCACATAGACTGGGCCCTGAATACCATCGTGACCTTTCATATTGATCTGATATTAAAAAAATTGAAGTTTAGCCAAAGCAGTGGAAAGAAATGCAAAGAAAGAAAATATTTCTGAAGTTGCAACTTGGCAAAATTACAAAAGAATAAAGACCTACATCGAAGAAAACAATATTGCGATTGGCATATCGATCGTGCAAATCAATGCCATCAAATCTCTGAGGAAATTGCACGTAGCATGTCTTCTTTCCATAAGCGGGATCCATCATGAAACACATTGCTTCTTTAAGAGCTTTACTATTATTGAAATAGTGATCACAATCGACATTCAAAATATATGCACCATTGGTCAAGACAGCAGAAACTCGAATCTACATCACACAAGATGAAACCATGGTTAGTGTTGTTCAAAACCTATCTTCCTAATAAATAAAAGTATACAACCATGGCGACACAGGCGCATTCAGGAAGAAAAGTTGTTTCCCCAACTAACTCAAATACAGAACTCACATGATCGACTAGCAACATCAATCAATCCTATAGAAGCTTGAGAAAAGTTGTTTAACACTGTCTATCATTGTAATATGTTAAATCACAACACCATTTTGTAGGTTATTTTCCATGTAGATTCAGTTTTTTTACATAATCTTGTGAGAAAAACCAACTGCCACACTAAGGCCATAGGCTTAGCGAAACTAAACAAGACATGGGACAGGACACATCCATTAACAGGAAAATAAACCAGACAATGCAATCAAACACATAAAATAAGAAGTATTGGTATGACAAACCAAAGCATTCATAGCTCCAGCCTTCTTGTGATGTTGGAAGCCTGGTCGCTTTTCACGAGAAACATAAACAAGCCTAGGCAGCTCATTTCCATCTGTATCAAGCCCTCCACTATGACCTAAAAACACCTGCATATCACAAAACAACATTACCAAACTGAAAACATCAACGACGGCTGAGATTATATGTGAAATTTAGAGAAAAAGGTGATACCTGAATCATTCCAGGATGATCCCTGGGATTATTTCCAGGCCAAGGAGTTCCATCCTCCATTGTCCAACCTTCCTCTGGCGTCTTCTGAGCTTTGGCCACATGGGCATTGATCTGAACTTTGAATTCTTCATATGCTCTCTGTAAAGCACAAATATCAATATTTAATTTTTCTACACTTGTGTACCCAAAAATATGCCAAGGTTGGAGGAAGGGAAGCCTAATGTTATAAAAGTGCATGCTCTTGTTTTCACCAAATAGTGTTTAATTGATACGTTCAACGTGTCTAGATATAAATATTGAACTGGAAATTGAAACGTGATGCCTCAAAACTAACCTTCATTGACCGTCGCTCCTTAACAAAAGAGGGTTGAATCTTGTCCTTTAAGTAATCAATCTTCTGAGCAAAATAAAACTCAGGGGCTCTTGGCTCAATATTGTGCTTTTTGCAAAAGGGAACCCACTTCTTTGCAAACTCGGCCGTTTCTGATAAGGCTTCAAAAGTCAACATTGCTGAACCATCGTCTGATACATAGCAGGAAACCTTGTCGACAGGGTAATCAACAGCAAGTATAGACAAAACAGTATTTGCAGTTACAAGAGGCGGCTCTTTAAGAGGGTCCACTGTACTAACAAAAACATCAACGGGGGCCAACTGTGATGGTTCTCCGTCACGATCATATCTAAAAAAGACAAACTAAGATTAGTGGAACAGAAAATGTTGCTTCATAGTTAAACCAAGACAAGTCCAAGGGTGCATGAAAAAAGTGAAATCCAAACCTTATAGCAAGCCTGTCAAGATAAGTCTCGCGATTAATGGGAGACCATTTGGGAAACTGATCCAAAATCCAGGATAAGGCAAACCAAATCTCACAGATAACTGATGTCAACCACAGTGGGTATGCATCTTTTACGGGGTGAGTAACACGATATTGTAAGAAGAAGCCGAGAATAATCAGCCGGAGTACGATAACAACACGATAAGGAGTAAGCTGAGATGAAGAAATAGGTACGATCCGACTCAAAGGTTGTCGAGCATCATCAACCCTGTCAAGAACAAAACCAACGGATCATTTCATTTGAAATGAAATTCATTTCGGGTAAATATTAAAAGCAAACTCAACTGAAATTTCATACGCATAACATCCAAAACAAGCCATAAATAGTAACATACATAAAATTAGGTTTGCTAAAGTTCAAAATATAACACAACCAGAAGTCCACGGAAGAAAATACTCCAAAAAATAGACTTTAGTTCAAATCCCTAACGTTCCAGTCAGGATGATCATCCTCCATAAGATCAACATTTGCATTTTCATTAATCTCATCATCTCCTCCTTGTTCATCGCCACTTTCTACAGCATTAGGAACCTGCAATTCCTCTACAGCTGCAGCTGAGGCTGCACTACTACCACCTCAATATGTGAAAAGATGAGTAGAGAGGGTATAGGCAAAGTGGCATTTCAGGGCACAAAAAGGATTTTAAAATCTGGGTTCAGGAGAACCGGGTCACACAACCGGATCCAAAAAATGATCCCTTAGGGATCACAAGAGATCAAACAATCTCACTCTGATCTTACTCAGCGTGATTTCGCATGGTATCCAACTCTTAAAGAGGTGACAAGATTGATGCAATCATGCGATGTAGATCATGATCTAGACAAACACTGAGAAAGAGAATGAAATTCGCTTTGAATGCTATTAACAGAAAAATAAATTAATCCTCTAACATAAATAAGCAAACATTGTTCTTTGATACATCCCAAATACGATTATCTAGTCATTAATCATCGATGAAAACGGCATAAGTTGCTTACATTTGAAGTTCTTCTCCATTAGATCCAGTCCCTTCAATGTCTCCTCCTCCTTTTCCGTCAGAGTATCTACCGGTCATTTGTACCATATTTTTTTCGTGCTTCAGCTTCCAACCTTCAACCCTTTCCTTCCAGTCAACGTTTCCCAAACCATAAGAATTTAAGTCCTTTGATGGATCCACAATTCTCACCGGAACTGTAGTAACAAAAATACGGTCAATTAAAAAAATCACAATAATCTAACAAATATAAAAATATAGCAAAACTTCAAGTTTAACACTATACCTGGTTGCCTTGGATCGATATAGGGCAGTGAGTGAACTTTCTCAGATGGTCCCAAGGGACCAGAAGTAGTTCGTACGGATTGAGTATCGGGCGTAGCGCAGGGGATCTCACCAGACATCTATCAATATTAATTGTCAATTAATGAACAATACAGAAACATAAAGTAAAAAGGCGAGTTGCGGATCATCAACCAACTGGCAGTCAATGAAGCATCAAGTAAAATGTATGCATTGTTTCATGTAATACAGTAATATATAGTGATATCCACAAATGATAACCATATATATAGAAGGCTAAAACAGTTGAGAAGATTATTACAGTTTGGCCATTGGTGAGAAGAGGAATTGGTTGCTGATATTCGCGTCTAGAAGACGAAGAGAGTTCATCTTCCCACTGCCTCCTTGCTTTTGAATTTCCTTGTGCATAATTGAACTCATTCTCGATATCATCAACATCGTCCTCTTCATCATCTCCCTCAACTCGAGCACTCCCTGATATCATAACTCATCATTTTCCAAATTTGATATACATAAAACATTCTAACCAAAAATCAAAATCAACACAACTGGATAAACAAACTAAGTAACTAACCTCTGTGCCTTTTGTATCTTGTCTTGCACTGAGGACAAGATTTGTTCCCATCTTTTCGTTCATATTCATAACAAGGACGACAAACTGGGAAACCACACTCATTGCAAGCAACAAACACATCACTAGTGGCTGATGATCCAACATTATCACCACATATTTGACATATTTGTCCATTCAAATTCTTCAATGGTTTCGGCTGTAGAATATAATCATAATTGTAATCATAAACATTATATATTAATATTTAACTACATCATACTAAGTTAGAATTATAATTATAACATCAATTTGTGATAAAGTTTGAAGATTAAAATGAATCGATGTGCACTCAGATCTGATCTGAACTTAGAAAGAGAGAGTAATTAAAAGAAAATTCACAGCAGAAAACTAAAAACAATATTGTTAATTAAGGATTGAGAAATTAAACTAACCCCACTGTCGGAAGAATCGTGTCGAATTCGAACAAGCTCGTTCCTTTTGTGGGACCCAGCAACCATGCCGGCAGTAGCTTCCATATTGTTTGTGTAAAAAGAGAGAAAGTGCAGATCAATGGAGTTACAGTTCACGATCTGTTTTCAGATTTGGTGGAAAATCTTCGCCCTCTCAACACGCCATATTTCTCTCACTTTCTCTCTCTTCAGTTGCACATTGCACTTGTAAAAACACACTCAGCTACAACTACAACAAGTGTTGAGTTGTCTTGTGTTGTTGCCTTTTTTTCTATGGCTGTTTTATGGTTCTTTTTCTACCGGTTGAACTGGTTACCGGTTTTATTCACGAGCCGTTTAAGCTTAACTTTCTACGGCTTGGCTCACTGTAGATTGACTTATACTGGAAGTGTCCAATTGGAAGGGTACACGTGTCTGTTGTTATTGAAGAGACGCGACCGTATCTGATTATTGGCAAGCCGAATAATACTTGAGGTGGCACCAGCTGTCGGATTTAATACCGGTTGCTCCCGGTTTTCATCTAAGTGGCTGTCGGTGCCAATCGGTTAGTTGAAATGTACTTCATCATTGATCAAATTACATATTTGTCCTATTGTTACAGGCTTATAATAGTTGTTCTACCTATTAATCTACTGTCAAAATCCTTTGAACGATAATGTTTTTTTTGTTGATTTTTAACAAAAGTATTCAATCAAGATCTTTAAATATTATATTTAACTCTTTTCGAAGGTTAAGATTATCAAGATTATTTCAACCGTGTAAAAAAATGGGGTGATATGCAATTAAGAATTTTTGTAATTTATAAAATATCTCCTAACATTTAAAAAATATATAGATTCTTAAGTATTATTTTTGTTAAGAAATTTTGTAAGTTGATAATAATTTATTCAACAATCTCATTCAAACCAAACTCTTACTAATTATTTTTGTCTTCATTTAACCACACTTATATCTTCCTAACTTTTCATTGCGGTGTATCATTTTTTTTTTCGATCTTATTCTTCTACTAATTCTCGTTTTTATTTATTCGCGTCAGAATTTCTTAATTATTCATTTGAGCTTCCAAAACATAATAATATTGACTGACATTTGATTATTTACTTTGAAAAATTATGATCGATGTTGAAAACATGTGACGTTTCTTTTGATTTGTTATTTCTGCATTATGAATTCTAAAAGGTTTTACTTCGATAAAAATAAATTACTGTATATTTTTACTTTAGTTTGTAAAATAACTACTTTTGTAATACAGGGTTACATTAAATAGAGGATCTCAACTGGATACTTGACATTTTACTCAAACGGCTCTTTTGTACCTAAAAAGAACTAAAGAATCTCCTCCCATGACGACTGTTAGATATTTGAGAACAAAGTATTGAAGCAGCGTAAAAGGTGGATCCTTCAATGGTTCTTTATAAGGTGGATAGATCCTTTGACCCCAACAGTTGCAGCCAAAAACAAAGTCAGATGAGCCCTTTTTAAGATGTTCCATAGTGCTACAATCAAGAGCTAATGACCTAATATGCTATGGCATCGTCTTCAAGCTTCTTATGCTTGAAGGATAAGGAACAATCTTTGCTTGGATTGTCTTTCTCTGTGTTGTTGGAAAAAGATTCATCATTCTTCTCGCATTTTACTGAGGATTATAATCTGTGGACGCTGGCGGTATTGATCTGATACCAAATTAGAATTATGAGGATGTGAGGGTTAGAACATAGGCTATAGAAAGTTAGTTTGAAACTGAGAAAATTAAAACCAGAAAGGTAACATTGTTGATTATTAAAAAGAATGTAAATACAGTGAGTGTTCTTATTTCTAGAGTATAGAACACTAAATAACTAACTTCAGAAACAACATAACAGATTAACTAATGTAGACTCTAGTATCAGTGAAGCGCCCTAGTTTAGATAGTCGGTGTCAACCAAACCAATAATCAACGTCATTAGTACTTCAACTTCCTTATATGATTCACCTCTAAAGCGTAACAAGGCTGGTGAAAGAGAAACATTTTTTCCCATACAGTTACAAAGAGTTCTCACATAGCTTGCATCATAAAAAATAACTCCAAGAACATAAAATCTTCAGCCAGTTTCATGAGCAGAGCGCTCGTAAGGAACACGTTGTTCTGGAACTCCCTCCTCAACACGTTTGTCTTCAAACCACTTAATAACTGTTCTCCGCGGAATGTTCGTGACTTGCACGATACTGCTAATCATTGCATTCTGCATTGTAATTCAAGGCAGACAGATAAGGATCTCGAAGTTACCAAATTATTATGCAATAAGGAGAATTGCAAAATTATTATGTTAACATCCAAGACTCATGTTTGTCACTGTTAATGTAAAGTCTCCTAATATGTAGAAATTGATACATATGTGTTTAGTAACTTTCAATTGCATTATACACAGAAGCATATAAGATGACAGTTGACATCATGAGAGGATTTAATCATGATTACATAACCATAAATCTAATATTAACCAATTATAGGCCATTATATAGACAACATTTATACCTCTTGAATTGACGGTTGGATTAGTGATATGCATCGTTTATATTGAGTTATTATGCGAAGTAACTCATCGCAGAGTTACTCCTAGAGTTAACGGATCCCCACCTATATATACATATATATATATTTATTTTGTTCAAGGCCCTATATAACATTTACCTTATTTTGTTCAAGGCATACATGATAGAACTATATGCCTCTTAATTGCTTTGCATAAAACCATAATAATACTGATACAAGCATCTATTTATTTCAAGTTTCTTAAACATAACTTTTGATTCGATGAATTGTGACCAGAAAAAAATGGAGTACATAAAATCAGAACAAGTAGTTTAATAAACCAATGAAGATTTGACTAGTTATGTACGGATGATGTAGATCGTAATACTTGTGACATTGAAACATGGCAAGTTTTACTTACAGTGGGCCGTTTTGATCTCCTGTAAACTCTATTCAAAGTGTCAAGTTGGGCCTTTTTTAATCTCTTTTTAGCAGACCAACTCTGTTGCATGGTATGAATAGGTAAGTTAGACTTGGGTCCAGATTCTGCATGATCTTCGCTTGTTTCTTTATAAAGAGTCTCTCCGGGCGTAGTTTCAAGTAATATTGCTGATGGTGTAGGTTCATCAGGTATCGATAGGCTCAGCATCAGAAGATTCGGAGGAGGGTTACGAAGCAAATCGAGAACAAGACCTCTATCAAGACAGAGCTCAGCAGCAAGACTTTTAATCTGCAACAAATTGGAAAGATGAAATTGAGAAATGGGTCCCAAAGTCAATATAAGGAATTGAACTAGCAACTAGCATAGGCATTCAAGTTAAGTTTGTTTGACAACACAAAGATCCCTCCTTTACCTTCTTTCTCTGCCACATGAACACATAAAAACTACCTTCAAACTCGCCCTTTCAAGGAAAATGCATCTCAGACTGTTAATATAAACATTTTAAAAAATATCCATGTAAGAACCCCATGCCATTCAAGAAGCAAAAAACCTAACCTGGCTGATCTATCAAGTTTACATTTTCCATCTACTTAACAATGACTCAGACCACAGGAATGAGGAAACTTGTCAAACTGTGGATAGTCCGATTTTCACTCACAAAGGCCAGGTCGAGGGGGGAGGGGGGGGGGCAAACAGTATTCGCAATTAAAGGTTTAAACACGTGGTTGACTTTTTTCCATATACATTTTGGTTCCTTAAACACATGTCTTGTATGGCATCACTCAAATGCAGATCATCCAGGTAACACACTAGAACACTTCCCCTCTTCAAACTATAACCAAGTAATTCCATCATCTGATACACTAAGTTATGAGTACAAAGAAAACACATATATTTTTATTAGCCGTAAACTCACAATATATCAATGTTTTCAAATATCAGTTATAGCAGGGTAATAGTACAGTGTAATTTAAACAAATTGTTATTGTTTTGCCATATGTTATCGGTACAAATGTTGTGAAATTGCGGCTATGACAGCAATATGAAAAAACTAAATTAGGCTGAAAATACACTACACAATAAATAAAAACTTACACTTGTTTTGCGTCGGCCAGTTTTCAAGGCTCTGGCCAATTTATTCAGTTGCCAAGTTCTAAGGTTGAGTAAACTCTCCTTTCCATCAGCACTGTTTTTTTCTGCATCATTATTATCAGGTTGTGTGTCGCTGATATCTGTGTTTAACAATTCAGCATCAAAATCCCCCAACACGCCTTCTAACTCACGTTCAAGCATATCGATGTCTTCTTCCGTTATTTCATCATCACCACTATCATCTTTTGATAAACCGTCGTTTTTGAGATCTTCTTCGAGTTGCTTGAAGAGTAACTCAAATGCGTCCTCATCTTCCTCACCAGTTCCCTCGGTAACATGAGATGATTTATTCTGCGAAAAATAAAAAAGTATAAGATAAATTAAGCAATTATGAAGTATGAATTGGATTTGGAATTCGAATAATGTTGAGATAACCTTGGATTTCTTTTTGGAAGAAGCGAAGGCAATTGAGGAGTAGGGGTTACGAGAGAGAGATGGGAGAGTAAGAGAGAAGAGAAGAGGTTTCCGTTGCAAAGGAAATGAACGACGGGGTTCTCCGATTGTGACGAAACGAGCACATGATAAACACTGAATTGCCACGGCCATCTTTTTTCTTCTAATATCTTCTGTAACCACCACGGGGATTGGGGTTCAAGGTTTAGATATTTATCATTTATAAAAATAATTTGTATTCATAAAAATTTAGAGTTAAAGTGAATAATAGAGTGTAAAAATGTTGACATTTTAAAAATATGGTATCAAAATTGAAGAAACAATAACAGAGACAAAAATTGTGAATAAAAAAATTGGGGACAAAATGTATTTTTTAAAACAATTACCAAGAAAGTAAAATGTTTGAATTCATATATTTTTAAATATTTTGCATTCATCTATTTTAAAAGTTAATGAAATATGATATCAATTTATTTTAACTAAATCTCTTAAAATCAGATGTAGTGTCAACTAAGTTATATGCAATATAAAAGTTTTGGTGGACGATGAATCAAACTTGAATTTGACAAAGGTAGATACATTGTGGAGCTTAGAGATAAATGGTTATTGCAACATTTTGGTGGTGGCTCTAACAGAATGCATTTTAACATAGAGCTTGTCTTGGAGAAAAATATATTATTCAGACTGGATCAAGTTGGATGACTGACTTTGATTCTCGAATTGTGCTCTATATTTGGAGGCGGAGTAGTACATGCAAACACTCTAACGCTTAAGTGAATAGTTATCTGAGGAGAGTGACAGGTGAGATTGGGTGGAAATTGTGTACCTTTCTCGATGACAAAGTCACTGCTTATATAGATGGATATTACGGTTTGCAGGGGGCATGAGCCTTGAATGGCTTCGAATGCAATTGATTCCTTGTTGAATTTGGTGTGGTCGCCTTTCAAGATTGTTGAGTTAGGTATAACCGTGAATCCAAAAGCTCTAAGACTTCTAAACAGGTTATTGAGTTGGGCTAAAACAGGCATACAAGTGAATCCAAATTGGACTTTGGGTCAATCTGAAACAATATACAAAAGAGGAAATGTTCCTACATTGAAGGACGGACTCCATCTTGAACACAGGAAAAACCTACAAAAGATGTCACTAACACCGAGAAAATTTAGAGAATGTTGTTGTCACTAATCTATATTCTTTCTAAATTTAGAGAACTAGCCGAAAATATATTGTGATCTAGACCTGAAGTGTTTTACTATATGACGAGCGGTCTGCCTTTGCTTAGGCGTTTTGGGCATTATGTAGAGGAAATATATGTAACCGACCTCCCTAATATGTTGTAATTGTGGGATAGGAAAAAAGAATCGTCCTCTTATGACCACATATTTGGGAACTTATTTGCTCAACTAACTAAGTATGAAATTGGGCCACCTGACATCCATACGACATCTCAGGTTTGGGATGTGACGACACAAAATGCAGAATACTTACAAAAATAGACACGATGGGTTGGGATGTCTAAACGGGATCATGATAACATGACTGTTCACACATTAAACATTGATATACTATAAATAAAAGTCACCTCACTCGAAAAGGAAGTTCCCAACAAATATAGTAAGTTTTAGAAGGAACAAATGATTAAATGTTAGTCAAAATACCTTTGATTTTGTTACAACTTGTCCATATTTAGACCAAATACGTGTTATGTTTTGCTTATTTTTCATTTTAGAGGAAGTGTGTTAGTATTCCAACCTCAAATCACGACACCAATTTTTTCAAATATTGTTCACTTTTTGTCTAGTGTAAGTTATCTCAGTTTTATCCTTAATTAAACAACACCTGAGTGTTTTGAGGAAGGTGAATGTTTGTAAACCAATTTTAACCACGAGCCTCAAATAATGTGAAACTATTTGGTGTATTGAAATTGTAACTTCATAGTTGTGGCTAAAGGGTGAAAAGACTCGTCAAACCTTCTGTGTGGTGTAGATCGTTCATCTAGTGTTAATATTCCAACCACACGTAACTGCACTACATTTTTTAGGTATTATTCGCTTTTGTCTTGTATAAGTTTTTACTTTTTTATTTTTATTTTAGAATAGATTATAAATTCTACCATAATTAACTCATACAACTATGAGATCTTGAATTCAAATCTGAGACACGACATATAATCTAACAATATTAAAATTTGTCTTTAAACCCTTCCTAAACCTTTACTTTTTTTTATTATGGGTTAAAAGGTGTATCAATTGGTTAAGGGAAGTTGCTAGATTTTTATGTAACAGAAAATAATCAATACATTTTTTTCATATAATTATGAACTTTTGGATATAATTATAGAAGAAAGGGAAGTTGAAAAACAAATCATAGAGATTAGTTTATGTATATATATTTTATTTTTTAAATCTTTATTTTTAAGAGAAAATTGTACCGACAATTTAGAGTTCAATTCATAGGCTAGTAAAACTTGATTAATAACTAGTCAAGTTAGGATTGAAGCTCAAATTTTCTCAAACAAATTGTCTTGAATTGAACACATATGAGTTAATTATTTAATTATCTTTTATCCGATTTAATTTTTTTTATTATTTATCTATTATAAAATAAAATAAGAGGTTAAAAAAATTGAAATACTCAATTTGATGTCTGAAATCCCTCACTTGGTCAAAATTTTAAAATAATTTTTTCAATAATCATTCTACACAAAAAAATATTTCTCCATTAAAAATTATTTTAAACCGTAACCCGATGGCTTTTTAAAGTTAAAAAAAAAAAAAAAACGCATTTGCAATTGACTAAGGAAGAACACTGACACCAAAATGAAACAAAAATGTGTGTAGAGACCACTATTAGAATAGGTTTGAAAGAATGCAAAATATCAGTGTCATACGTGATTTTTGTTGACTTGTAACTAACTTAAAATAGATCAATTTAGTGACAAATTGGGAACATGTGGCAATGTTAAAAAATGAACGGTTCTAATATTTGCTAGCTGTTAAGGTGAGTTTGTAATACTGTTCGCGAAAATATTTGATGGAGTAAAATGATACATCTTACCAAATGACCAAATAGGTATTTACTCTAAATAAAATATATAATTAGACTTTTTTCCTTTATATATATATATATTAATATTAAATTGCCCCACTTCTAATTTTATATAATTATCACATTTATTCAACCGCATTAATTTTAATATATATATATATATATATATATATATATATATATATTTTGAGCCAATTTTTTTTGATATATTACAATA
>JBBPBR010000004.1:72730222-72747807 GCA_037974775.1 Cicer pinnatifidum
TATTAATTTAATTCATATAATAATATATAAAACGGCAAAAAAAAAAAATAAAAAAAATCAACAGAAGTGGCATCTTGAACCACGACTTCATATTGATTACAACAAATAGGACAATCTAAAAAAATCCAAAAAATGGCGTTATTTATTTACAATTAAAATGACATTGTTGTTTATATAATGATAAAATAAAAAATAAAAAAATAGGGTTGGATCCAAAATAAAGCAGAGAAAATGAGATGGACACTCTGTTGGGTATCGGAAGAGTTGGTTCCATCGTGGAGAAGCATCATCAGATCCAATGGCGGTATCGTCGAAACCATCGTCTAAGCCTTCATATTCATCCCCATCCCCATCCAAGCGAGGATGGACCAAAAACATTTCCTCAATTGCAGCCCGCATCTACTTACTCCTCATCATCTTTCAGATCCCTCTTTTCAGGTTCTTCTTTCTTCTAATTATTCTACTTAACTTCAATTCCTTCCAAAACCTCATCCCAATTTCTATGCAAATTTAAACACCAATTACCCTGCGGAATATGTTTATATATAATTGAATCTGAAACAATGTCTTTTAATTTTGTTTTCTTAATCTTCTGTGATTCGCATTAACATAGTTCACACATGCTAACAATTGTGGCTTTCTCATGTCATGTAATACGACTCTGTATATGTTTTTTGGTTATATTGTGACAATAATTGATTTTGTAAACTTGGGTTCTGTTGAGATAAACAACTTATTTGACAGCTTGTAAACTATAAGTCAATCAGTTTTTATATAAGCTAAAGTTGTTTTCATAAACTAATAATTTATAAAAATTAGCTGAAAACAACTTATGAACATGTCATAAGTTGTTCCCATAAGCTCTACCAAACAGTTTTAATAGTATTTATGTCAGTAGATAAACTCAAATAAACTGATCCAAACAGATCATTGATTATAGTTGAAAGTCAGTTGAATGTAAAATGATTTATGTTTGGGTACATTCATCTAAAAGTGGTTGCATAATACATCTGAGGCTAACAATCAATTGTAATGACAAGAGTTATAAATTTTGAAGGAAAAATGAAGTTTATTCAAGAACATCCAAACATGCTAAAATCAATTATGCATTTCTATTATCAATTTTATCTCCTTCGAAAATGGAACCAAACATACACTCTTTTATTTATATCTCTGTATTGAAACATCAAGGTTATAGCAAGTTAGCAACATCGATTACATTTGACTTTAAATTTATTCTTTTTAATTTTGTTACTTTTATTACAGGGTGACTTGTAGATCTGGCGTGTGTACAACACCTTTACATGTCACATCATCACAGTTAGTTGCAAGTGAGATCTTTCCTGTTCCCATTGTTAAGGGTCTTCTTTATCCTGGGGCTGCTTTGAATGGCCTCATCCACAACATGACTGTTCCAAGTTGGGATAGTTTGTTGGACTTGTATAATCTTACCACTGTCAAAGAAGCTTCTGCAGTAACTGATCTCCAACGCTTGGAGGTTAGACCGTTTAACTGACCATTTTTCTTTTGATGATTAAGTATTTTGTATTAATCATGCATATATAAGATAGTGGGGGCAAAAAATATTAGGAGTTGGTGATCTTTCTATAAAACTTATGAAGACAAAAAAAATAGTGTATATTTGACGGTTTATACTAGCGTTACCTTTTATTTTATACTCACGGTGACAACTAAAACTATTGAAAGAATGTCTTCTTACATGAATATCATAAAAAACAAGTGAGAAATTATGAGAGGTGAGCGATTGTTTAGTTACTAATAAGAAAGATTTCTTATATTAAAAATTAGAAAATCATTCAATATTTTTAGAATATGAAAAATTGTAGAGAATAAATATGTATATTTATACTTATAAAAATAAAATATCATCCTTTTTATATAGTACAAACTTACATATAGAATTATATGATTATTGCTCCCACTTCATAAAATTCCTCTATCTGTCACCGATTGAAATCTCCTTCTTTTCTTGTATTGAGTGGGTTTCTTCTTATCTTCTCATTGTCTGAGTTAACCTTTGCAGTTCCATTGCACGGAGCATTAGTCCTGTTTATTATTTTTGTTGGAATTTTCCCCTTTGAAATGATTGATGTCTATGCTAATTTGAACTACTACATAGCAATTGATTGCTGGATTTCAAGTTTTACTTGCTGAGGCAATGTTTTGTCAAAAATGGTATAATACAAACCTTACTCAGACTAATGAGAATGCTCTGTTGATAAATTAAAGAGGCGTGAATTCCTAAAACACGCATAAAATTTGCTCCCTAATTGTTCTTGCCTACTTGCATTTTGAAATACCTTAATCTGCATAATAACATGTACCTTTGGATATTTCAGCTATTTTCATTGTAGCACATAGTTCTATTTTCCATTGGGTTTCTGTTGATACTTTTCATCTAATCTGAATATATATCAATTATTTATCAGGTCCTTGCGGGAAGCTACTTCTCAGTTGCAGGGGCACTTGTTGGTATTCTGAAACCTGGGAGAATGAGCATGTTTGGATCACTTCTTGTGATATGGGGACTGGTCAAAGAAGGGATTTTAGGAAAGCCAGTTAATACCGATCCTTCAAAAGCCGTCTACGTCTACCCAACAATGGTACTTGCCATGATATGTGCCTTCTCGTCTGTAAAATATGATATGAAGAAGGTTGCCGCTAGATCGGCCCCTGTCGTGTCTATTGCTAAACCTCTTAAGGGCTCATCAAAGTCTAAGCTGAAATAAGTTATTCTCATGTTAAATTTGTACACGTTTCTCCCAAATTTATTTTGAAACATATAGACTTAGTTCAGCTTTTCCCATAATTTTTATATTTTGTTGATCTTTAAAAGGTAAAAATAGGTGATAGAGGAGTTTAACTCCCTAAAGTGGGTTTATTTTGTTTGTCTATGATAAATTAGTGTTCAATGTGATTTTTGAATATCAAGGATTTCAATGTGATGTTTTATCTCAACATCTTTGTTTCTTCAATAAGATAAAACAAACTAACATGAGACAAAACTCATCAGGTTAATTTAGTCTTGGTCTAAATTTTTATCCAAAATTAAATTACTATTTTTGTTGACATATACAGTTTCAAATGTCATGTGTATAGCATGTCATTATTTTGAAATCGTGAAACATCAATTGTTTTAAGGTACATTTTGTGGTCCTGTCAATGATTATAAATGGATGATTTGATCCATGTAGCTAATTATATATCCCTAGTTCAATGAAAAACCTTAGACTTTGTTTGTATCGATGTAATATGATAGAATAAAGTGGTAACTAATGAGGTTTTATTGTTTGGATATTTAAAATGAAGGAGGACATGATGGAATTTATTCCAACATCTTCCTTCATTTCATTCTCCTTCAATTTGGGGTTTATGGGATGCAATCCTACCCTTTATGTTCAATTCCATCATCAAATACCTAAACAATGGATTTGATACTCTATTCCATTACTCTCCACTTCTTTCTACTTTATTTCCTTCCATTCTATTTCGTTTATTTTAAAATATTTAAACATAATCTTAAAGCGTGTTGTCGCATCCATATATTATATATACAAATATGTTTAGTACTAATCTATTTAGTATACTCGATCAATCTTAAAGTGCAAATGTCATTCGCCCTTGACGTTTGAGGGTTGTGTTTGATACCAATCTATCTTGTACACTCGATCATTCTTAAAATGTTTGTGTCATTCAGTATTGATGCTTGTGGCTATATTCGACATCAATTTATTAAACCATTGGATTGACCTACCCAGAGAGATAAAGAGGACATGTACTTGCCCATAAACATAGCATTAAGCCCATGATAATCGACTAAACAAGCTCATAGAGGTCTATCTAAATCAACCTTACTAAACGAGAATGCAACATGCATGCGTCTTTATTTTGTAACACTCTAATCATTAGAAGGTACAAATACAAGATAATATTAAAGGGTCTAACCCTAATTATGTGACCACTTTATAAACTAATGATTTAATTGCAATTTTAAAATCTGACAGTTTTGTATTCTTATTATGATTTTTAACTAAATATGACGATGTAACATGTTTTAAATAAACAAATCATATGATACAGTAATACATAATAATTAATGTTCATAAAAGTTAAAATAAACACTCTAACAATTTAACTTTCAATTTTGATTTTTTTTTTTTAATTTAATTAATTACATAAATGAATAATACAGTTTTATATTATAAAATCGTATATCACATCATTTAAAATATGTTAGACTTTTTTTAATTAAAAAATATAAAGAATAAATTAAAACTGTTGATTTTTAAAATAAGAGATCCATTTCAATGAAAATAAAAGATAAAAAATACAATTAAACCTAAACTTAAAAGAAAAAACTTTCCCACATTATTCAAATTACTGGGTTAGTCCAGCACTAGAATTTTGTCACATCTATCATTTAGGCTTTATGTTAGTCTCCCTTAACAACATAAATTTCCAAGAGTTTGGAGAGTAATGTGATGTTTATGGTTTTGATACGACGGTTCGTGTACAATAAGATTTTATGCCACATATTTTTAGAAACACCCGACACTCTTCAAGATCCTTTAATGCAAATATGAAGAAAGACACATGAAGAAAGAAGAAAAACAATATGAATTTTAAATTAGTTTTAAGGACCAAAATATCTCTTTGCAGTTATTGATAGATATCATATTTCCCTTTAAAATTATGATATTTATGATAAATTGAACACACTTCAGAATATTAGATGACAACGAGTACGTCATCTATGTTAACGGTAAAAATAATTTATATTGAGTTAGATTTTATAAGATTGATTTTTATAAAAATTTAATAGAATATTTTAATTTATTTAAAAGTCTATTTCACATTAATATTTTTAAATTAATAGTCAAATATATTTTTGAATAGTTTAATAAATTAATGAAATTAAATATTTTTTTAGATTTAAAATGACATTTTAAAGATTTAATTTTAAATGAGATCATACTTCAACTCTTTTATAATAATATATTTACATATGACAAAAATTTAAATAAAATAATATAAATAAATTATCAAAAGATTAATAAATTTAAAATTTAACATAAAGTTCAAAATATAACATAAAAAAATATTGTGAATATTTATTAAAATAGACCGGCTATAAACCTAAAATATTTTTTAAATGGGATGTAGTATGTTATTTTTAACTAGGTTAATAGAAAAAACCTTATGTATTTAAAAAAAATATAAGCTCATCCCGACTTGAGTTTGTCCTAGACTGTAGCCCTCTATTTTTTTTCAAAAAAACATGACCTAATATGAGCCCGTCGTATGCTATAGGCTAATGTCGGACAATCTCATATATTCCCACATATAGTCAAGTATACCAAAAAAATGATTTTTGGGTAAAGATTGATATATTGAGTCTATTTGTTTAAAAATTTTAAAAAAGTAATACTGACTTTATATTTTTTTAAATATTTTTTTATAAAAAGTTACTTAAAATAATAAAAGTCATTTTGGATTTATTTTTTACAATAACTTATATATTAACTATTAAAGATTTTTACATGATAAAAATCATAATTTTTTTTAAAGAATTTATCAAAATATGTTTTTTTTATCATATTTTAAAAGTTCATTAAAAAAATTAAATAAATGATATTTTAAAATAAACTATTTAAATAAATTTTTTATTTGAAACTTTATTTTCAAAAAATATTGTAACAAAAAAAACTATAAAAATATTTTTTTAAAACTATAACAAACAGATCTATTATTGAGATACCAACTCTTCTAATTTTTTAATAAAAAAAAAATTGAGATTAATTTTATCAATGATCCAACGTTTGTAGAATTTTTTTAGTGAAAATTAAATTGGTAAGAATTATTTGTCACAAACTCTGAAAAATAATTTAGTTAAAATGATTTTATAGTATCATTAATTATAATAATTAGATATTCTAAATTTTATCACGATTAAGTTTGAAAACTGTACTTACAGTACAGCAATTAAACTCAAAAAAATCATTTTTATTTTCTCGCCAGGTACCATCTTCCTAGTTCCTATTCGTGTTGACAATTTCCCTGAAGAAAAGACGCAAACACTCGAATAAAGTTGGCATGATTAAACGAAAGTACTTGTAAAATGTTGTAATAACAAGAATCATGAACCACGACAAGTTAATGAACGATATCAACACGATGCTCCTCAGAGCTGAGCCACCAGTAACCATCGATTGTTGTATCTACAAAGTACCCTTTGTTATCCGCACCCTCAACGAACAAGCCTACACCCCCAAAGTCATTTCTATCGGCCCCTTTCACCACAACCACCACCCCCACCTCCAAAACATGCAACGTCACAAACTCATTTACTTCAAATCATTTCTCCAACGCGCCCAAATTGATTTAAACACACTCGTTCACTACATACAATCTCTCCTACCTACTTTCATTCGCTGTTATTCCCAAACCCTACCTTTCACCAATCACGAACTTCTTAAATTAATCTTAATCGATTCAGGTTTTATTATCGAGCTTTTTTGGAGATCCTTTTATGATGATTGGTCTCAAGATGATGCTTTTCTTTTAAAACCTTGGTTAGCTTCTAATATTAGATTAGATTTGTTGTTACTTGAAAATTAGCTTCCTTTTTTTGTTCTTGAAAATATTTTCAATCTTTCAAATGTTTGTGCTAATATTAATAATAAGAATAATAAGATCCCTTCTTTTATTGAACTTACTTTTGATTATTTTGCATATTACAATAACTCAAATTTAGCTTCTCATAATAATATTACTATTAGGCATTTCACTGATCTTATTAGGATTTTTCACTTGCAACATCCTGTGGAAAGACGGCCGCGGAGGATCGATGAACCCATGAAACATCTTTCCAGTGTAACTGAATTGCTAGATGCAGGTGTTAGGTTTAAAGTGGATACTAAAAGGGAGTGTTTACTTGGATTGAGGTTTTCAGGAAAGGTTTTTGAAATTCCTCAATTGAAAGTTGAGGATTGGACCGAAATTTTGTTTCGGAATATGGTTGCTTTGGAGCAGTGTCATTACCCTTATGAGTCTTATATTATTGATTATGTTGCTGTTTTAAATTTCCTTATTAACACTAGTAGGGATGTTGATATACTTGTTCAGAAGAGAATACTTGTTAATTGGCTTGGTGACAGTGATTCTGTGGCTAATTTGTTTAATAATCTTTGGAAAAATGTTACACATTTGAATTTCAGTGAACATTACTCTATTATGTGTGAAGACTTGAATGGTTTTTGTAGCGATCCTTGGCATAAATTGAAGGCTACTCTTAGGCGCGATTATTGCAATAGTCCTTGGCAAACTGCTGCTTCTGTTGCTGGAATTCTACTACTTGTTCTCTCTTTACTTCAATCAGTTTGTTCTGTCTTGCAAGTTGTACAGCAATATAATGACTCCTCAGATGCTTAGTAAGTTCAATCATTGTTGAATTCATAATTATTGTGATTATTGTTGTCACCAATTTATAATGGAATTTTTTTTTTTTTAACGTTGTATCAACGGTTTCGTTATTTTGTGTGTTATATTAGATTGAAATTGTAATTTCATATAAAATATTTTGCATAAAATAGTTATGAAACCTTAATAATTAATCAGTGGATCAATAACCAATCAAATTAAGGTATGTATCTTTGGTGCTTTTCGTACTTGAATAATTTGTAAAATTTAGCATTTCTAGTATAATATTTTTGTTTAGACAAATGTTAGTTTATAATTTGTTAAGGGAGGAGATTTGTTAGTAGCAATGATCGAGCTCTAGACCCCATACATAATATTACTGGGCAAATGTTATTCTTTTATGCATGCAACTTGATAGAATGAAAAAGTGATTCATGCTTTGCTGCAACAGTGCTTGCTGAAATTGAACTCCTTGATAAGAGATAATTACCATTCCAAGTTTGGAAATAAACGTTTTTCCTATACTCTCTTTTTAAGGAAGTTTTATATGCATATGTGAATTAAAGTTGTCCTGCTTATCTTGTGGTTCAAATTTAAACACTAAGTTGAATGGGGCTACAAATTACTAATGGTCTGCATCTTTTACTTGAGCTTGACTTTGGCTTGGAAAGTGATTTAACAATTCATTACTTTGGTTTTTTGTTATTGTTGAAACTTTGTTTTGTGAGATCAATTGTATCCTCAACGGAGGATCACAGGGCATGTAATGCAATTAACATAGAACCTGCAAAATGCTTTAACAAAATGAAAGTAAAGAAAACGCGTTAGAAAACACCAGAAAATACTTAGTTGAGAGCTTTGCTCCTACATCTGGGTGACAAAATATGACTTGAATGATCACTATGATTAGGAGAAATTAAACCTTGAGAGTACATGCACAATTCAGCCCTTGTTCCCAAAGAACCCTGAATTTGAATTCTCTCCAATCTATCTTTTTTCTCGCAACTGTTTTTGATTTTTTTTCTCTCTTGTCAATATGAAATTTGACATTTGAATTTCCCCTTCCTAAGGCTTTATATATCAGCCTCTACCCAATTACAAATTCAGTTACAACCGAGTAACCTACCCAAACATCAATAACTGCCATGACAGGAATACATGGGAGGTGCCACAAATTAAGAGTCGATACTCAATATGTTGGTATGAATTTGGTTGAGATTCAAAGAATTATGTGACAAGAAGACTGTTGAAAACAATATCACTTAATCTGCTATGATGCATCAACCATGAGATTGGTTGCAGCTAACTGCTACAAGCTATGACAGGTTTCTGCACGAAGCAGTCATTCCTCCATCTATTTGGAGGGTAGAAGAGAAGTCCCAGGCTGAGGCCAAACAACAGAATTTTGACACTTATGAAAACTTTGAGTAGGGAAAGAAATTTTGGGAATGAATATTCTCATGTAAAAATTCTGCCAAAATATTCAAATAATAAGATATTGTGTGAAAAATGTTAGGAAAGTATATCAAGGAATGAGGGTAATTGCTCCCCCACAAGGTAAATATGTTTTTGGAAATTTTTAAGATAAAAAAATATTTACAAAGCCTAGCTCAACCTAGTCTTTTCTCACTCCTACTCTTGAGGGCGAGCATCACTCTTTGTATTTGCTTGCAGAGATATTCTATTAAAAAAACAAAACAGGGTGTGGAGGTGTAGTTGGCAAAATGTAGGGGTGGAAGTAGCTACTCCCAACTATTGTGTTTATTTTATGTTAAAGAAATGGGATTACAAGCCCAAAACAAGGGAAGACATACACACGGTCATCATAGAAGAAAAGTATTGTGGGTTGACTTGGTCCAAAAATAGAATTTGTGGGTTGATAACTATTAATTCCTCATATTTAGCATATTAAACTTCTTTAGTGCTAGATTGATTGATCTGAACCCTGTATTAGACAAAAAGGCCTAAACTGGGTTTGTTTATATTTTTTCAATGTACTTGCATCTTTACATTATTTTTGTATTTTCAACATATCTTGAGTTAAATATGATACCTCAGAAAAAAAATGAGATAAAGATCTCGAACTCTCATTATATATCAAATTGAGATAAGAAGGCAGGATAAGGTTATTGCCACTTTTGTTGCTAAATTGTAAAGTCAGTGTTTGGTTACTAACTTGAGCTGTAAGCTCCAATTAAGATTAATCCAGTGACAAGTTCTTATCTCCAATTAAGATTAATCCAGTGACAAGTTCTTATCTCCAATTAAGAATTACCCTACTAAAAACTGTCGCTGATAGAAATGCATCCGGGCTCCAAATATTCTTTTAGTAGGCCTTTCAATGTTATATAGAATTTAAGGACTCCCTGTATTTTCCACTACTAATAATCATTTTATAGTTGTTTTCATGGGGATTTAAACTCTTCTATTGGAGATTATAAGATCAAACTTTTGGAGTTCAATGTGAGTGGTTAGTTTCACATCGACTAGAAATTGAGGAAATGTTGGATATATAAGAGAGGTGACCCACATACTTAATACCTTAAGGTTTTGGGTAGATATGTGATATCAAAGTTTCTTGTGGTATTGAAGCATTTGACTTGTTGTTACTTCTGCAAACCCTAGACTCCCTAACACAAATGATTACCATATGGTTGACCTATTATGGACAACTCTCACATGTCACAGCGCTTCTGGTTATAAGAACCTTTCTTACACGAACTATGTGTTAACCGCTCTCAATAATGTGACATGTAAGGTCGGTTCTTACACACACAATCCCTTTCAAAAATTAGTTTATCACTGAAATTTTGTGGTCTAAGAGTAGAGCAGAAGTTGAAGTGGTTTGAACTAGTTTTCTAATTTGAAAGATCTATTACTAATCATGTGTTGCTCTTACATTTAATTACTACTTTTTTTCCCATTTTGTTGGAATTTTTAATTTCTAAAAAATAAAACTTATGTAGAAGTGGAAGCTTTGATTTTTTAGTCTTGCTAATATGTATAGAATTCTGACATCTCTTAATTAATATGGAACATAAACACATTCACTACTCTGTTTACTACTTCAATTTTTAAATGTACACACCTATGATAAAATATAGTTTTAGGTGTTCATTGGCATTGAACAATATTTGACAAAAGATAGCATTCTTTCTCTGGTGTATAAATTATTTGGAATTCCAAAGCATTCATTCAAACTAAATATAGGTTTTTTTTTTTTACAAAACTCAATACAGGTTTTTGTTGAGTTGATTTCGACAATCTACATTTAAAAAGATCAAATTTATTATTTATTATTGCAAAATATGTTTTAAGACCATAATTCATAGTTAAATTTTATCTTATTTTCTGACTAAAATTCCATGTTTCACTTGAGTAGATACAGTTAATATATCAAAATATCAAGAAAAGTGTATTGATCTATGAACTTTTTTCCTTTTATTTTTGAGTTTGGGTAGATGTTGTTCCCTAGTTTTTCCCACGTAGCACATACTATGGCATCTCAATTATTATATATGTATTACTTTGAGAGAGAGATAGTGTGTTTGACCTGTAAACCAAAGCTATAACCATTTAGTTTAAAGGAAGAAAAAGGAAGCCTTTAAACATTCTTACTTGGGTTGAAAAGAAAAGAAAAGGGAAACTAAAGCTTTTGAAAGTGTATCTCATATTTTTAGTGCATTTGAATTGAATAAAAAGTCCTCTTGTTTTTGCTAACCTTGACTACCACAGTATAGGATTTTCAACTTGAGCTGGTTTAGTTTTGATGGCATTTATAGGGACCCATGTGACATTACAAAATCTTCATGATTAAAGATGTTTTTGTTATGCTTTCATCAACAACAAAGGTCTTTGGTAGGTCTTGTCTTTGTTAGATTGGCATGTAACGGACAAACTCACACACAAACACTAAGAAAAGAAAAAGCACTAAACTAAAAAAGAGTACATGCATGCACACTATTTCTAGTGATGAATAATTATACTTGAAAACTTAATTAATAAGATGAAAAAACTCATTAAATATTCCCAATACATGAAAATCAAATCTCCTCCTAATCCCATAGATTTCAAAAATTAACCCTCAACATATAATATATATTTTTGTCAAATATTAATATTGATAAGGATGTAGATTAAATTCGCGACTTTCTTATCATTCTACTTCCTAACTCCTCCACCCCACCCATCAAGCAACCCTATGATTTTTATTCAAACTTTGATGTAATGAGTGCCATGCAAGTCCCACGACCAAATAATGATGGGAATATTATGAATGATGAATTATGGCAATGTAATGAAAATGGTTCAAATTGTGTAGATGGAACCCCGAAGCACATGATTGAGCAAGCTAGCTAGCAAAGAGGGTACTTCACTAAAGCATATGAAGTAACATAAAGCTTAGACTAAAGTGAATTTAAAGAATCTTGTTAAAAGCTATATAATGGAGTGTAGTAGCAGACACTAATGAAGTTGTGACTACTTTTGACCAATGAAAGTTGCTATTAAACGTAATCCAACAGGTCAATGTGGAAACCTATGAAATGAAGTATATCATAACCTTGTAAAGTTATGGAATCCTATGTCAATTAAACCTTTCAAAATTATATATACTCATTCTTTATCTTCTCGATTGGAACCAGGAACCTTAATTCATTTTCATTAACAAGCTGATTAAACCCCCTCCGTTGATTAATAACAAATTCATTAGTTTAGTAAAAATAAACTTAATTAGTTGATAAGCATTCTTAGAGGCTGTATTAATCAAATGACTTTCTTAAGAATCTTGATATCGAATCCTTATCTGCAGGGGCACGGAAATAACTTTAAGCTATTTATGTATGATCAATTTCTTGGAAATTTTTTTAGAGTACTGTTATTTAGCTAATGAAAAATATTGAACAGTAAATAATTGAAGTAAAGAAAAAAAATAAAAATAAAAAGGTTTTAAATTAGTTTTTTTCTTTCATCCTCACATTTTTTTATTTAATAAATTGACAACTCATATTTTTATATTTCTTTAAAGATTTATTTCGAACTAAATAGCAAAATATCTCATTTAAAAATAAAGTGATATATACACACTAATACGAAGACTTGTGCACGGAGATAAAAATCGTCAAAATAATATATGTTAATTAAGATTTATATTTTATTTATTGAATATCAACAATATTTAACACTACATCACAATATGGCAATTGAGATACATGTATATTGCGTTTTGCTAAAAAACAATACCCCATCGAGGAGCAACACATATATAGGTTAGATTACGGACAAAACATATATGTAATGAGTATATATGTAATATAATTTGATAAATATATTAATCATTCAAATTGATCATTAATTAAATTATCAAAATAAATAATATATAAAATTGAAAATAAAGTTTTAAGGCAGATTTCTTGTAATATCATATGTGTTCATCATTTTATATCATTTTATATGTTATATCATTTAAAATATATCATATCACTTCTTTTTATTCAAAAATCTCTAAAAAAAAAGTTAAAATTAGAGAATTTTAAAATAGATAAATTAATTTCATAAACAAATAAAAATAGGAGCATCTAAATTACAATGTAAATTAAAATTTTAAAAAACAATATGTCAAAAAAATTCTCATAGTAAGACAATTGTTAGGTCAAGAATCGGTGGTTTTGACTTAAGAATATTACATCTCTCCCGAAAATTGAAGATATTGAGTATATTAGTCTCATATCTTATATATCATTTTTTTAACCTAAAAGATTAGTTGACTTATACTTAAATCTCAATATTGTATTAGAGTAAAAATGAATTTAATTTATCATTAAATTTTAGTTCAACTGACAAATATCGAAATTGTTAAATTGAACATTAGATCTCAAATTTAAATTCAAAATCTCACAATTCTGTATATAAATTTATGGTGGCATCAACTATAAAGTCGACAAAAAAAAAAAAAAAAACTCAATTTTAGTTTTATCGTTAGAGATGCTGTATCAACACATTTAAGTTGCAATGTAGCAACACATCACTAAGTATCCGTCTGATCTTCTCAAACTCTTCAATTCTGGGCATGCCAGCTTCAAATTAAAAATTGAATTTCGCACCAAAAAATATAATGGAAAGAGAACTCAATGTTGACGGGGGTTTGGTAAATTATACCTACTCGTTTTTCAGTTATGTAAATTATTAAAAAACTATACATTTTTATTACATGATCCGTACAAACAAGTTTGTTCCTCATAATATATTATTATAAGAGAAAAAAAAGTGCTTATTATTTTCTTATCTCACATACAATCATAATTCTATTATTATAAAACAATTACATAATCAACTACTTATAATTATTACCAGTATAAATTAATTTACATGTACTTACATTGTATAGTCATTAAAGTTTGATTATAATTATTTTTAGTATTACTACAACCACAATGATCACTATAGGACATTGTACTTTGAAATACTATGGAGATATTATTGATGCCTTTTACCCAACCAAGAACGTAGAGAGAGAAAATTCATAGTATTCTTTATCAAAAGAGATAATAATTTGTGGAGATTAACTCAAGTCGTTACTTTAGTCCTTACTTCTTACTCAACTTAAAAGTGACTGTGGATTGGGATTCTCCTATCATAAATTTATAATGGCCTCAACTATTTTTTTAAACTAATACATTAATGTTGTAATTACTTTATTCTACAAATACTTTTACTATATCATCGTATCATTTTATTTTTCTGGAGATTGCCAATTTTACGGAGTTATTAATTTGAACCTACTTTACGGCAACTAGCTAATATATAGTATCCATTTTATAAAAAAGTTAAATTATTTTTATAACAAACATATAAAATTAAATGTGCACAAACTAGATCAAATTTATATTTTTAATAAAATAAAGAAGTAATAAAGTCTAGAACAATCATTTAATTACGTACAAATTCGCCATATAGAACCAAAACTAAAAGCATAATATTGTTTTTTTTCTTCTTCTGGCTTTGGACTAAAGTTATATATATATATTGAGGATTTATGATTCGAAAATATAATCCTTGGAAGCCGTAAGTGTGCACTAAAAATAAATAAAGTTATATAAATGTGTGTAGCTGAGAGAGTAAAAAAGAGAAAGAAAGCATCTTTTATTCTTTTCAGAACACATCTTGGAGAATTGGATAAAACAACACCCAAATTAATCATAGTACTGAATGAAGCACCCCCCTTCTCAAAACAAACACATTCATTAACATTAATATTAAATTGTTGATACTGAAAAAAAGTACATAGATAATCAAAATCAAAATCTAAAAGATTCCTAGCTAGCTGGATGAAAGAAAAAGAAAATAAAATAAAAAAAGCAAAATTAAATACCCGCATGAGAGGATCAACAAAGTAACATTGATTGAGACCAAAAATAAGTAACTATCACTACCAAATATATATCCTCTCAATTCTCTCTTCTTCGACACCAAACCTGAAATTCAAAAAAAAATAAAAATTAAACTCATCAATGCATGTAATGTAACTCTAATTAATAGCATGGCCCACATTGAATGAAATCTAACTTTAGCAAGGTTTATAAATCATGGAACTTAAAAATAATTTAGTGATATCATATATCATTAATGTTAATAATTAACGTAAATAACATATATTGGAAGAACGAAACCAATGTTAGTAAAAAAAATGATCACCGTTGAAATAAATGAATTGAATAATAATGAGTTAATGACATTAGAATGAATGAATTACCAGATGAAGAAAGTTCATGATAAATAGGAAGATCTTCCACTACTAGAGTCCCTTGGCGCATTGCATCGGTAACATTCCATTCTATTAGCAAAGTTATGTTCGTTACACCCAGACCTACACATTATTTTAGATATTAGTATTTTGTACGTCTTATTATAATTGTCACATTTATAAAAAAAAATATTAAAAATTATATAGAAATTAACAACCTAGTACATATCCAGTCACCAGATTTCCATCCAGGACGGGTGGAGGCACCTCCTCCTCCGAAACCTAATGGTCTCAATAATCGTGGCATGTCAGAAGTGGAGTCGGAGGAGGAGAAGCAATTATCCTTAGGTGCACCACATTTGAAGCAGCTAGAGCGGCTTGCAAAGTTGTGGGCACCACAATTTGCGAGAGTGCAATACCAATCACCGGGTCTAACATCAGGTCCGGTGGTGAAAGCAAAAGGGGAAGAAGTGGGTCTGGAAGGAGGAATATTAAAGGCGGCGGCGTAATCGACGGCGGAAGATGTTGATCTTGGTTCAGTGCATCGTTGGCAAGATTCTCTTCTCATGAAGTTGAGGTGGTTGCATGTTCTGCAGTTCCAATCTCCTGGTCTGCTCATTATTGTTGACCTTATAGATTACATAAAAAAAAATAAATAGAATGTAAGTAATAAGATAGAAAATGAATGGTATGATACGATAGAATAAATATAAAATATACTTACGAAGGTAGAGAGAATTGAGAATTGAGAATTGAAGGTGAGAAGAATATTTGAAAGAGTGGTGGGTATATATAGTGCCAAAATAGGTGTACCTCATCGAAAATCGGACACATAACCCTTTAACCAGTGCGCAGCAGGTACTAGGTAGGGTATGCCTATGCCCCCTTCTTTTTGCCTTCCCTTCAAACCAATCTCATTTTATCATTCTTTTTTTTTTTTTTTTGTGCAAAATTCAAGCTTTTCAATTTTATTTTTAATGATGGTTCATCATTTTTTTTTAAATGTCACATTCCTTATATATTTTTTTTTAGATCAATCAAATTTATCTATAGGTTGGATTAGAATTTGTAAAACCTCAATATTATTTATTCGTTGTCATTGACTCATTTTTAAGATATGATTTTACCTTTTTTAAATTCTTATAAAGATGAAAGTTTGTTTTAAAATCTATTTCACTATCTTTTATAAAATTCTACATCAAAATAAAATTTTACATCAATTAAGTGGTGAATATTTACTGTATGCATTTTTATCAATAGACTAAAAAATTAATATATTAATGGATTTAAGATGTATTTTAATATCTAATATAAATATTAGATAATATAATATTATATAATTATATTTTAATTTTATTTTATAATAATATATTTAAATATGTCAAATATTAATAATCATAATAATATATTTAATTACGTTTAAATTTCGGACAATAATATCAAAATTATATATGATCAAAAACTTCACAATTTTCATTGTAACTTATAGTTGGATGAAAAATATGTATTTTTAATAGTTCAACTTCGATTCTTATAAACAGAAATCTACATTTTTAACATATCTAAATCGATTCTTGTAAACAGAAATCTTATTAATGATTTTAAAATAGAAAAAGGGTTGGGTACACCTATTTTATTTTTAATAGCATCTGAAGGCTTATCAAGATTGATGAGAGAAAAACAATTGATCTTGATATATTTTCTTGCAACAAAATCTTAAAACGGTTACAATATATAGCCTCTTGCAATATGCAAATGACACCATAGAGCATGTTTGTTTAACCATTCTAGAGGCTAAATATTCCTTTGCATTGAAAGATGTTTTTGATAGTTCCCATTTTATTCTTACAATCGCATGAAAAACATGCATATATTTTATCCCATCAATGACAATTAAAGGCAAATAAGCACCCGATCGAATAAGTGGTGCATATCAAAATCATCTTATGCCTATATTTTTTAAGGTTCTATTTTATATTATGTAGTTAAGATATTTTAATTTTAATTGATTAGTAACAATAATAATAATAATAATAATAATAATAATAATAATAATAATAATAATAATAATAATAAAGATTAATGAGTGTGCATTGTCAATGTAAAATTATTTTGTATCGGCAGTCAATCATAACCATTCATAGTGCAGTTACAAAAATATAATGACATTAAAATTAGTTTACATTGACGGTGTGTAGTCTATTTTCTCATAATAATAAATTTAACTAATATTTTAAAGTCCAAAATGTTAATATTGCTTATTCGGTAAGATTATTATTCTCTTTATTTAATCATTTTGTATATTATTATTATTATTAATATATTATTTAATGAAGTAATATAAAAAATAAATATAAACATATTATTCACATTATATTATATTAAAATATAGGTTAAATAGCAC
>JBBPBR010000004.1:72758448-72769315 GCA_037974775.1 Cicer pinnatifidum
GATGAATTGATGAGAGCCGTATAAATACATTGTAATTGTGAATTTCATTTTCAGTAAACAGAGTAAAGTTAATCATAGGCTACATTGGTTTTGTTATATTTAAATAAAAATTAATTGTTTTAATTTAGACTGAATAGTATAAGCAGGAGTGTAAGACACATATTTCAACTCTTTTTACATTTTAAACTTTGGAATGTAGAATTCTTTATATTTATTATTGTAATGATATTTCTCATTTAATCAATACAAAAGAGATAATTATTGTGCTACTTTATTTCTTGGGAAATTTTAATTGTAGAATAATTTATTTATCTTTCTTTTTCTATTAAATTCTTGAACAATTTATTTATCTTGCTTTAAAAGTTAATTCTTTATTATTTTTTCTTGATGTTCTTTTTTTCCTCTCAAATTTGAAGTTAAAATATGTAGACGATAAAGATATATGTATAAAATTGATTCGGTGGTCAGAGAGAGTTAAAAAATGTGATAAAAGAGTCAGCAAGTTTGTTTCTGAACCACATTATTAAATAGTAACATGGAAAATTACAAACAAAAAATTGACAAAAATAAGGGACAATAAGTTTGATTCAGTATCCGCGGCAAGAAAAAAAAAATAAAAGAAGAAAAATTATAGTTAAAAATTAATTATTCTAATTTGAATATGTATTGTAATAATTTTTTTATTTTATGAATACAAAAGCTATTCATATTTTTTTTTTTTTCATATGTAATATCATATTTTGCATGATCTATTGAGTCGATTCAATTCGAAGTAACATTTTAAATTAAAAAAACGCTACAAATTTATAAGAGAATTGTTGTTATGAAACGGTTTTAGTTTTATTTTATTAATGATATAAGCTATAGTGGTTTGGTTTGTCAAAACCACAATAGTAATATTTTCGAATGGTGTGTCATATGTGTCGGGCATCTTTAGAGATTTTAAACTATTATATATCCCACCCACCGTTGATATTCTGTATGCCAATGGCACAAGTTTAAGGTTCTGACTCCTGAGAATGTGAGGATGCTGTCTTAATAAATAAATATTTAAAACAAAATTAAGATTGCTTTTTAGTTGGTTGGGGTTGAAAAACCTGTGAGAAATGCTTCAAAAAGGTTATTACGCGATCATGCTGATTTGCTGTTCAGTATTTTGTAGATTGGAAAGCGACAAAATAATATGAGACATATCCATGGATGACGCAAAAATCAACGGCAAATATTGCTCCTTCATTTCATCATTCTTTTTAATGTTGTTTGTTTTTCTGCCAAAATTATTAGTGATATTTTACAAATCTAATATGTATAATAAATGAAAATAGGTAATGATCTCATAATAAATAAACTACAAATTTAAAAATCTATAATCCATTTAATGCATTTCAATAGATGTAGAAAAGAGAAGTGTTTTTTTTTTTTAACTCCAGTATTTTATTTAATGGTAAAAAAATAAATATTAAATTTGAATAATTACAGAATTAATCCAATGATTTATGATTTATGTGAACAATGACTTTTAAATGCTAAATAGCATTGTATAATATAAACCAAATATAGAATCTTTAAACATAATGAAATGTATAAACGTGTAGAATTATTGTAGGCTAACTGTTTATACATTAACTAACATGTTTTATACTAATTATGTTTTGCAAATAACATTTCTGACAATTTATTAGTTTGGGAGAAATATATGCAATGAAATATTGAACAAGCGAAGTTATTATATGAAGAGACAAATAATTTCATTAAAAACTAAATATTTATTATTTTCTTTAATTTATCTACAAAACCTTAAACGGACACTTAAACTAAGTGGATTTGAGGTTATGTGCTAATGGATGACATAAATTAATCGTTTATATTCTTTAATACACACAAAACTATAGTATTAGATGGAAGCAGAACCACATCAGTGACTTACATATTTTCAAACTTCAGACAAATAAAACTCATATATGTTTAGTGTGAGTGTATGTTTGTGTTTAAGATAAAACCGAATGTAACAATAAATTTTGATGTAATTGTGTAAGATTAAAAAGACATACATAATTCTCAACAGAATTAGGGAAAATATCGCTGAATAGGGACACCATTTAACTTCCAATAAACTTGATTGAAGTTATTAATCATTTAAGGAGCAAGCTAATTCCATGTTAGTTTCTACGCTAACCTTTGCAATCTTCTTCATTAACAAATCAGCCTTATCTCGAACTCTTGTTGAACCCCTCACACAAAGATCAGCCAACACACTTGAGAATTCTGATAACATCAAAGCCTCTCTAACACATTCTTCACTGTCATCAAAAAGTCGAAGAAGGATATCGGTTGCGCCTTCCTTACACAACAGTGACCTTCCTTTCAACACACTTAACATTGAACTTATTATCTCATTTGTTTTCTTCACTGCATTCAACCCTTCATCAAACCTCACAAGAAGACCAAGAACAGTAAGAGATGTTCCAGCCAAATCCTCATTATTATTGGTGCTCTTTACAACTTGAAGCATCACTGGAACTGCTCCACCACGAACGGCCAAAGTACAATTTCCATGGAATTGAACAAGTTCAGTCAATGAACTCAAAAGATGATGAGCATCACCAGAATCGATAAGAGTGTCTTCGATAGCCTTCACAAGCAACTGAACAGTACCTGCCACTCCAAATTTGGCTTTATTTTTATCAAACATGGCCAAACTACAAATCAATGAGGAGGCAAGTTTGCATGACTCAAGAGAACACAATGATGAGTTAATAAGGAAATTGAGATGATAAATGGTTTCCATATCAGCAAGAGATTGCTTTAGATCAGGGTTTAGGGAAAGGTTAAAGAGGATCAACAATGAAAGGGTTTGGATAATGGAGGAGGAAGCATTTGTTAGTGTGGCTAATGTTGGGATTGCTCCATCTGTTTGAGCTAGCAAGGTTCTGTTTTGGGGACTTACCTTGGTGATGACAGCCAATGTTTGAAGACCTTTCTCTTGAGCATCATGAGAATCTGACTGTATCAGGGCGAGACATTCACCAATGGTGTCGAAAACGCGAGATGGTGCCGACATTTCTAAGCTTTTGTTCAATGTTGTATCTGTTTCAACCACAGAAAGTTGTGGAACATTTAAAAAGCTTAGGCGATGGGTGTAGATAGTTACAATGTTTTATTAGCATTGGAAACTGCTCCACTACTTAGGATCCTTGTCTGACTCTTGGGGTGCCCTGGTTGGCACATTCAGTCATCTCTTTGTCCTTTCCTCTTAGCAAAGAGGTTAGGAAATGAGTAATAGCATCAGTAGATGTTTAGCATTACATAATAAAATTACATTGATTCAAATACTATGGTTGAAGTGAGGACTATGTGAAAACTTATATTTTAAAAAAGGCATGTTAAGTTGAATGAGAGTCTAATTAAAATATATTTTTAATATGTAAACCAAGTTAATATGAAGTTTTCGCTAAACAAAAATATAAAATGATTGCATTGTAATAAATGAAAAATTAAACCATAATTATCAAATATTAACATAAAAAATATAGAAAACGATTTGTTTCAAGGCCCTCTATATAGAGAGGGGAAGGTTGATTTGCACTTTCCAAATAATTATAGAACAAACCTAATAAGCATTACCAAAATTTATAAATAAATTCAACTCAAATATTTGTGCCACCCAAGACATGGCAAGAAACAACATAGCAGTTTTTCCCTAATTCCATCAAATACAGCAATAATTCCACTACAACAAATACCGCATCCTAATTTCACAAGTAGTCTTACTTATTCTAACATTAGAATCTTTCAACAGTGTCTAAAGAAAATAACGACATCCCCAAATTCCAGCATGCAAGCAAAGCAGAAGGTGAAGTTCAAAAATCAAAGCCCCAACCTCATAAAAGATGACAAAAACCTTCGGGTCCAACCATTTTCACCTTTGGCCCGAGTAGGGAGAACCATCGCCATATGAGACCAAGCCTTTTTTTCCATCTGGGCTTCTGGATGATGAACCCCCGCTGCTGTCCCTACTTGCTTTCCGTGGAGATGGCGAATCTACTGGAGACCTGGATTTCACTGGACTCCTGCTCCTGCTTCGGGAATATGATGAACGCCTTTCTACACGAGGAGAGGGACGGGATCGTAGCGGTTCAACTGGGGAACGACTGCGAACTGGGCTGCGGCTTCTGCTATATCGTCGAGCTCGGTAGCGTGGGCTGGGTGAGACAGATGGGGTCCTGCTCCTCCTTCGATACCTAAGTATACACTTCCAAATAATTATGTGTACTAAAAACCAGCATTATTAAAAATACAGCAAAAGTAATTAACCATGGGTAAATTAGTTATGCAACAAAATAATATAACAAATAATATATAGATACAGCCAGCATTATTAGTATTAAATATCTATACGGCAAAAGGAACTAACAATGGATATAACAGTATAAGTTATGCATCAAAACAATTTAACAAATATAATAATAAAGAAAGAAATCGTCATATAGAAAGCAATTTAACAAATCATAATATAGAAAGCAATTGCCATATGTAATGAGGGGAAAGAACCTTGGGGGAGTTCTTCCACGTGGTGGTGGGCTTCTGAAACGCCTAGGGGAATACCTTCTGTAACTTGAATATCTGCAGACAGAATGTAAGGTTTATCATTCAACTATCAAAACTCAATCAACACCAGCAGTAGGGGGAACAATCAAAACTGCTTAAAACTTTTTACCTGTCCCGATCAACTCTTCCATTGTACCGGTATGACCTCACAGGAGACCGAGAAGGGGTTCTATACCTTCTTGCATAGGAGTATCGTTCACTGAAACCTCTTCCCCTTCTGATACGCTTTGGGGAAGCATCCGGTGAAGCACTTCTAGACAAACTACCCCCACGAGGTGACCTTCTTCTACGTACAGGACTAGGACTCCTAGAATAACTGCGGCGATTGCTTCTACTGGGTGCTCTAACAGGACTTCTGCTAATGCTTCTCTTTGAAGGTACCCTACCAGGGCTTCTGCTTAAGCTTCTTGCTGGTGATCTAACTGGACTGCGACTTACACTCTTTCTTGACACTCTTACAGGGCTTCTGCTGATTGTTTTTCGTGACCTAACAGGACTGCGACTTAAACTCTTTCTTGACATTCTTACAGGGCTTCTGCTGATTGTTTTTCGTGATCTAACTGGACTGCGACTTACACTTGACACTCTTATAGGGCTTCTGCTGATTGTTTTTCGTGATCTAACTGGACTGCGACTTACACTCTTTCTTGATACTCTTACAGGGCTTCTGCTGATTGTTTTTCGTGACGACGCTCTGGGAGAACTTCTGCTCCGGCGGCTTCGAGAACGAGATCTTACAGGGCTCTTGCTGAAACTTTTAAGAGAACGAGTTATCACAGGACTTCTACTGATACTTCTCCCTTTCCTGCCCCTCACTGGGCTTTTGCTGATGCTTCTGCTTGGACTCCTGATCCTTCTAACAGGACTCCTGCTCAAACTCCTCCTTGATGGACGGGGAGGACTTCTACCAACACTTGGACTTTTGCTCAATCTTCTTTTCGGAGTGATGCTAAGGCTCCTCTCCCCACTCCTCCTAGGACTGATACTCATACTCTTACTCATGGCTCGCTTAGGACTCATGCTTCGACTCCTGCTCATAAATTTCTTATAAGTGGAAGAAATCATAAGCTTAACAAATAATTGAGGTGTTACACGATAGGAGAGTATACCGAGATTTGCCCAATTGGTCATCCATCGGGTCTGGTTGCTTCTCTTCACTTCTGTCAGATCTATAGACAGCTCCAGTCCCATTGCTATGCCGCTCACCATTTTCCTTCACAATTTTTTCCTTACTTTCTGGAAAACCCACCTCTTCCTTTTTATGATGGACGGTAGGTGCATCTTTCTCTACATCTGAGGGAGAGTTTAATTCAGCTGGAAGAAAAAAAGAGAGAAATAAAAGATTACCAAAGAATTAAACTAACAAAATAAAAACATAATCTACTAAGATATTACCAATGTCTGCTTTATTGAAGATAACTACAGGTTACACATTTTTTTGGAGAAACAATTAAATTACTACAAAATTTACCTTTTTTCTGAGAACGATCTTTTCGCTTCAGCTCTTTCTGTTGAGTATCAAGACTTTCAACATCAGAACCACGATTACAGTCACTATCTGAATCACTGCCAGACTCCCTAATAAAATATAACAGACTCAGTTCTAGACCTTGAAAATATTTGCAAATTAAGTACGACTTAAATTTTCAATTAGCAAACATGAGAATACATGCAACCCCAATTTCAAACTGTAATGGCTAATGTAAATTCATTACAAGAAAGATAAATGACTGAAATCTGAAATTGATATGTAACAACTGAAGGTTTGATCAATATTAAGAATTAGTACCTTCTTGATCTACGCTTTGATCTCTTATCCCGTCTTTTTCGCTTTTTGTCACGGCGTTTATCTCTTTTTTTTCCACGTTTATATTTATCCTTCTTAGATCTCTTTCTCTTTCTTCGCCTGTCATCACTAGAGGAACTTATATCAGATGATGAGGACATATCTGACTCAGAATCACTATCAGTTTCCGAAGATTCCGTGTCTGAATCAGAAGAACTCCCCGATTCAGATGAGTGATATCTTTTCCTTTTCCTTCTGTCTTTTGAAGATCTTTTCGATTTTCCCTTCCTCCGTGTTTCATGACTATTGGGTTCGCAAGATCCATCCCTTCCTGCTTTTGATTTATTTACCTTCTTCCCATCTAGTAATATTAATATTCAAATAAAGGGTTTAGTATATTAAAATGAAATACTGGTCAGGAACAGAGCACCTCAATTGAAACAGTAAATACACTATTCTCTGGCATTTAAAGAGTTGGAGACAACTTCCAGAAAGATGAATAATTGTCAATAATATTAGGAGTAGGACTGTATTATTCTAAACGAGCTAGGCAATGCTTACCATCATTGTATTCACCACAATAAATAATCTTAACAGTTACAGTTGGATGGCCTTCATCATCACCCACATCTTCAATTTTCTTCAATACATGAAGCCCTTGCACAAGCTTCCCAAAGACTACATGTTTCCTGCAAAATCGCCCCACAACATTACAATCAGGCATTTTACCCTCAACCACACTCACAAACAAAATATAACATCCGTGTAGGCAGTAAAATGCCACCAAAAATATGTTAGACTAACAAACCTATCAAGATGGTGATCAGCTTTCAAAGTGATAATAAAATGAGAACCAAGCATGTCACGGTCAGCAATCGCCATCGACAAAAGCCCGGGGCCATCATGCTTTAGCTTAGGTGATTCATCTAAAATCACAAAAACAAACTATGTTAATTCTGTGATATAACATACCTGGGACTTGGTATTGTTACCTGGGAACTTTGAACCATATATGATGTTAGTGGCAGAGGACTTGGTATTCTTACCTGGGAACTTAGAGCCATATATGCTTTCTCCGTCAGTACCTGAAAACATAGGAAAATGTAGCACACGGATAAGAGAAAAATCAATGGACACAGGAAAAGATCAACATATCAAGGAAATTTAAAAAAATGCACTTGAACCTAGACTAAACTTTTTATTGATGAAATAGGAAACACCAAATAGATACAATCAGCTGCAATACTTCCAATACTAAAAATATATGCAACACAAAACTCAAAGATTATAAATTAAACTATTCACAGCCAGATAGATATCAATATTAGTAATATCACACTAATCCAAATTTCCAAAACAAATCAAAAAGTTATAACTTCTAGCACCCCCCACTCAATTACAGGCCAATTTGTGTTCAAGTAAAGGAACTGTGTTAACGATGTTCCCAATTGACTTAGAAAAGAAATTACCATCGTCACAGGAAACATGCAAATGGAACAAGGCTTGCCACTCCAACAACTGAATGATCAAATAATAAAAACACAAAGGAAGTGACTACATATATTGAATCAAACTGCAACCATCAAAAAATGGATAGCAAACTAAAAATGGGATGCAATATATTGATATTGATAAAATACATACCATTTCGATTGACAAAATCACCACCCTGTAAAAGTAAAAACAGCAGTTAGTACACATAATAATGCATCCAAAGTTGGCTGGGGCCCCAAGAAGCTTATTAAATTGTGATGATGGTGATAGAAAACTAAGTCAGTTCAACGAACTTTGTATGTGCAACAAACAACTTAGCAAGTACAACCTCAAAACTATATCACAGATTCACAAGAAAAGCTTTTGTGAGCATCAGCCCTGTGTATCCTACAGCATAAACAAGGGCAATGGGGACCATTGCTAAGCCATGTTCAACCACAATGAGAGGACATATACAGAAATAGCATAGAATAGTTTTAAGATATAAGACCATATAAAATAACATACCTTCACAATGGAGCCTTTTATAACTTGATGGAAGAAAGAACCCTTGTAGTGCAGCGATTTTCCAGTATTTGGACTGATACCTTTCTCTCCTGAACACAATTAAAATTCACAGAAAAAGGAAGGAATAAGTGCATCATTCATTAGGTATACAATTTTTAAGCAAATATCAACTTGCAACAAAAAGCATAAACAATATTTGTGTGTATACCAAGTACATAAACATGTCAAATAACCTGTTTAGTTGGTGGATGTGTAACTGATGGTAGAAAATGCAACTTTTGAAAGGGAAAAGGAAACTGGTAAACAATAGTTATAATTGAGGAAATTCATAATGCAAATAAATTCAAATTTAAAATACCTGTACATAAAGCACGGAAATTTTCTGCAGTCTTGGGAGCAACATCATAGAAAAGCTGTGCCGGCATGATGATCACACATTAGGTTGCATATTAGAATAGCTGCAGCACAAATATTAAATAGAAAAAAATATATAAAGTACCTCAAACACCATCTTTTCAACAGGATCCCCATCAATAGACACGTCCATAAACACCAGGGGATTTTTTTTCTTCGCCATAGCTTTCATCTTATTGATCAAAATTTAAAACAGCATAATTTTTTACCTGAAGTAACAAAATTTTGTTAAGCAAAAATTGTTTATTCATTGATTTGAATTAAACGTCTATAAAGGAACAAACAGCATTGGGAGTTACACATATCAAACGTACCAACAAGAAAGCACATATATGACATGGGACACAATAAAGCAAGACTGAGAAACAAACTTGAATAATTGCATAATACAACCCGCCATAATTTAACACATAACATGAGTATAATATATATATATATATATATATATATATATATATATATATATATATATATATATATATATAATCTTAAATAAGAAAGAAATTTAAATTTTAGAAATTACAAAATGATTTGCCTTATCTAAAATGAAGGGTTAACTTAAGAGAATAAAAAGTGTATAATTATAACTGCTGAACAAAATCAATGATTCAGATTTTAACTACTTTCATATATACATATCCATGGATTTATCATAATCTCAAGGAGTTCATTTTCAATTAATATATGTTGCATTTTATCATCTAACTAATAAAGTGCATCCCTCGGTTAAAAGAAGAAAAATCCAAATAGGACGTCAATTATCTAACTACAGTATCGGTGCATAATAACGATGAACCAATTATTCATATGATCATGTCAAATAACAAGAGTGAAAATAATGTTTAAAATAGAACGGAAAAATTGGCTAAAAAACACAGAAAATACGATAGTTAACAGAAATACTTTAAACATATCTAATAAATGAAAAAATAAGAGAAAAAAAGAAGTAACTACATGTATATACAATATAAATACCTTGAAATAAACAATTTGATATAAGCTTATAACTTACTTACTGTAGCTATCATATTTATTTATTATTTAAATAAATATATTTCATAAAAAAAAAATAGAACAAAACTTATCGCACTAGACAAACTATACGATTCAGTCTCAGGCCACTCTGATCCGCTATCAGATATAAACAACATGATATGTTGTCAATCGTAGTGCGGAGGGAAGCTCTACTTCGAAGCGAATCTCCGGTGCGTTGCTTTTTTTAGAGGCGGCTAACACGGTCGCAAATCGCACTTTGAATCGCATCCTCGTGCGTACTACAGGACCGCACCAGGAGAAGGAAAGGAAAATACGAAAGAAAAAAAAAACACATAGAGAAAGAGGGGAAAAGGTGGACATTCTCACTGTTTCTGACGGTGGTGTTCTGGCGAAAATGAAGTCGGGCGGCGTGTTCCGGCGAGGTTTAGATTTTGATGGTTAGTTGAGTTGAGTGCGAGTCCAGGTTGTTTGCGGAAGAAGGGGAAAGCAGCAGCGGCTGAATTTTGTTGTTTAGGGTTTTAAGGGGCTCTCTACAAAAGAAAGCGGATTGGGCTTCTTGAGATTACAATTAGAATCTCATCTTGTTCATTTATTTGCTTTTTTATCTCACGAATAAAAGTAATAAGTAGTTTTTTAAATAATAGTAATTATAAACGTATTATTTTTACGAAAAATATATATCGAATAAAAAGTTTTGAAAAGTACAAATATTTTAGGATGATGATAGTCAATCACAATTTTTCCACTCTGTAATTGGTGCTAAAGAAATTTGATTTTACATGGCATTGCGTGTTTTTTGTAGCTTTAATAATAGATGCAAAGAATATGAAAATAAACTATTAAAATCTTATCAAAACATATATCATTTTTAACTTGTCTAGTAATTATGTTTCTGCTATCAATTATTTATGTTTTTATCGAGAAACACGGGAATACATATTATAGAATAAAATTTATTTTATTTTTTCGTTATATAGCATTTATTTATTTTTATTATTATCATGAGATTTTTTAAAAGTTCCACCAATTTTCAGTTTATAGATTTTTGTTGTGACTTTTGAT
>JBBPBR010000004.1:72809010-72831423 GCA_037974775.1 Cicer pinnatifidum
TTAAACTTCCTTCCTTAATAACTAAATAATATTATAATAGAACTCATTACCAATTTAACTTACAAACAAATTAATTTAAAATTATATTATTCTGCAAAATATACAAATTACAAATATCACGAATGCAGAAAGTATATTAACACAAATTACATTAATACTCTAAAAATTAACTTGAATCAAATTATCATGATTTCTACTGTAGAAAGTAATAACCACTAAAAGCAAGTTAGTGGTATCATACCTCAAAGAGGTATTTTGACAAATTGGAATTGTAACATATCATCTTCAATGTCCTTCATTGACTTCAACTTTTTGTATTCTGAAATCATTATACCAAATGTAAGTTATAAGAAATAGGTACAAGATTAAGGTATTCAAAGAAAACAAAAATATAATTATTATATGCATAAGAAAAAATATCCCTTCAGGAATGTTTTCTAATTATGCTAATTTTAATTATTCTTCTTTGCTTAGAGGTTGTTCATCAACTTCTAAACATATGCTAAGTTGATCACAAGAGATTAAGGTTGAATGTGTTAAATTATGGAATTGTAATTTCTAAAACAGTTTCATGTTATAGCATTAATTAAATAAGCTAAGTTTGATTTTTGTTGCCATGTGTTTTGTTACACATTCAGAACAAAACGAATGGCAACATTTCTGGTTCTTGAACATTTCATCAAACTGTATTTCAATTCTGAAAAGCACATGACATGGTACTGAAATTATTTAAATTGAATTTTAGAAGTCAAAAGCATTGTACCGGTGCCCTCTGTGCTCTTAGCAGATATATGGCTTTGCTCTTGCAGTTGCTGCACAAGTTTTAGTGATAACGAGCGTCCAGTTCCTTCCTAACTTTGCAAGAGCAAAATGAACAAATTGATACATTAAACTTGACTTAAGATGAACGAAAGGGGTAATCAAAAGAATTGATAATTTATCACTAAAAATTGATATATAGAAGGTTTCGCCAAAGACAAACACTATCCATACCCATTTAACAGTACAAGACAGGAAGACCAAATATTGGCCAAGCAAATACTTCACCATAGGTAGTGGAATAACAGCTGCTTCATCAATAACCAATAATTCAACTTGCGAAAGCTTTTCATTTTCATGTGGCAGTATGTACTGAAAGAAATTAGGATGAAAAGCTAGGCCATAATTAATTTACGATTGATCGAACCTCACTGCAGTAAGTTTGACATCAACCGAAGTTGAAAAACAAAACTGCATGAATTGGATGTCACAATAACTTATCAGTCAAGCATTCACTACAACAGATTCTAGAATGCCTCAAAATAAAATAAAAATTCAAATGTAGAGAGAGGGTGATAGAAGAATTTAACCTGAATATGTTCTTTCTGACTCAGTAAAACAGAATAAACAGATGCTACATGACCTTATTTCCATTCAAAACAGAAAGTGAGAATCGATAGTTGTAGAATCTAGAAGAATTGATCTGAACTTAAATTCAGTTCACCTGAGCAAGTGTGTCACCTATCAATTTCTTCAAAACACCTTGTCTCGGATCCTACTTTCAAAATATTTCCACGAACAAGGAATATTTAAAAACACAAATCATAAGCCTCTTTTTGACAACATTTTATACTAAATTTGATATAGTCACTATTTAACAACACTACTTCCAATTAGACAAAAGTTTGAGATAAATCCAAACTACCTTTTCAGCTCTCCATGTCAGATATCTATGTTGTGCTTCAAGATTGTCGAAAATTTGATATGCACATGTCTCTTTTACTGTCGTGTCTATCAATTCCAACCATACCTGAAAGGATAATGGTCATCAAGATAAAAGAATTACAAAGTTACAAGGGCAATTATATATTAGAATGCTCGGAATTAATACCTTGTAATAATCTTGGAATGTCGAATACACAACATCATACTTTTGCGGGCTTGAAGTAAACTTTGTCATAATGACAATTGGTGAAAAAAACTTTATAGATTCATTTGTGAGCTTACCTCCGCATGGAAAATGCTGCATTACGTCTGTGTACAGTAAATACACTAAGTCCTTTGAGCAAGAACTACTCTAACTTAATATAAAAACACACAAGTTCGCACGAGGACCTTAAAGAATCAATGGAAGTTCCTTGTAAAAGCATGTCCAGTTTTTGAACAATTCATCCCTCCTGTGGTGGTTAACGATGTCACGAAGAAGCTACTCGTTAACAAAACTTTAGACATTGTTACGCAGTTGTCATTAACTGTGTAAAAACTGAAAATACTCATTTTATTTCTTGTAATTTTCCACAAAATATTAAAACAGTTACCTCGGTATATTTCAGGCCAAGAGGAATTAAGCTTTTAAAGTACTTTTCCTTGTAGTCATCTTGATTGATGATATCATGCAAAGGGTTAAGGTCCCTGACAACATTAACATTTAACACAACTGGAGAGAAAAATTGGGACATCATATTCTGCTTTTGGAAAGACAGCAAAATCCAAAACCTGCATATGGTGTGAAAGATCATGAAAAAAAATCTAGCATATTATACACCAACCTTCCAGCAATGTAACAAAACAAACAACAACAACAAAAAGCTTCTATCTTTGGCCACTTAGGGTCTGTTTACTTCTCAATTCTCATGTTTCCTGTTTTCATTTTCACTTCAACTAATAAAATAAGAGAATACAGATTCAATGCTTCTCTAAAAAGTTATTATAAGCTAGGACAACTAGACATAATAAACAATAGTAAAAAAGGATCTCGTCTAAGCTAATGCTGAATTAAACAAATTCAAATTATGTCTTCTTACGGCTAACAATATATTGATATAAACATGAAATCGTGTATAATTGTATTCTTAAACTTGTTTGGTTTGACGACCAAAACTACCATCAAGCCCCCAATTGGGATTTTAGTCAACACTCTGTAGCCAAGTTTTAAAAAATTTATCTGCAATTGTGATTGTGACCACATCTAAGGCTTTTTTATGTTTCTCTAACCTTGTTCCTTAGCACACTGTTTACTTATGATAAACAATGTAAATTACAGTCATCTAACTTCTTCATTGCTGCAGCCGACCCATTTTTAAGAACTCCATAGTATACTCTTCTATAGGATTCCTCTCCAATAACTGAATCTTGTCCAAATTTATCAGTAACTTCTTTCAGTTCATCTGCTTGTATCTCAGGAACTTCAATGGGTTGCACTCTAACAGCCTGAGCTCCCTGTTTTGCAGTCTCAGAAGCATAATAATTTCCATCATTCCCTGCAAAGTGGAATGTGTCAGAATAATTACATCTCAATTTAGTGTTGTAAACAGCATCTCAATTGCATATTATGAGTTCAATCCAGTCAAAACAGAAACACCCCTCAAATATGCATGAACTCTTTTGAGTTGCAAACTATATATATCATCCCTAATGCACTCCTCCAACTTATATGAATCAAATTGACGGCTGGATTTTTTTACAACATATGGTCCACCACTTTCAGCAGCCTTATGGTACTCATCCTCTTCGCAACAGCTGAAACAACTCGTGATTTTTTCCTAATAAAATTAATTCATAAACCTGTCAGACCATACTAATAATAATTCACTTTTAAGTTTGAAGATATAGTCCATTCTGATAGATCCCAGAATTTTATTGGCTAGAATTGATGAGCTTTGATGCTCTTACAATGCTGGAAATATAAAAATGCAGAAAAAGAACTAAACCAGAGTTCTAAGAACTCCTAAACCATAGCAGAATTGCTCCTAACCAGAGAAAGAATTCCCCTAATTGTTTCTTAGAATATTTTCTGAATATCTTTCCCTCTTCCTATTCTCTCATTCTTATAAAATTAAATAATTAACATTATTAATTAGTTTTTATTCCTTTCATTCATCCTTCTTGAAACTGCATGTCTTTCCCACTTACCCTCTTTAATGAAATACCAGTAGGATAAGAGACATTATTACTAGCTTTTATTCCCTCCATCAATCATGCTAGAAACTGAATGTGTGTGAAGTGTGTGACTTGGTTGAGTGGGCCCCATTCTTTGGGTCTCATTCCTCTTACTTTGCAGTGTTCTATCACATTCAAAAAATAACAATAACACTTCTACAGTTCCATGTAGATTCTCAGTGCAAAAAAACTAGATACATCCTGGTGACATTGCAACATTGAACAATTCAAATATCATGAAATAAAGAAGGAAATAGTGTATTTGTGTGGATTTTCTCTGCAACCACATTGAGTGGTAATATGAAGTATTATGTCAACATAGCTTCATTTCATTCGCATAGTATAAAAACTTGAATAGACAAGATGCTTACACTCAATTTTTGTTTTTGTTTTGCAACAGCCAATGTTACTAACAATTAGTTTTGTTAATCTAGTTAGTTTTTTTTGCTGAAAGTGGGGATCGAAAATGCGGCCTCCTTATCACTTTACTCCCTAACTCCCCCACCTAAGTCACCAAGCCAAACTTATATCCCCTAGATAGATGCTTACACTCAATTGATTTAAATATCAGCTAAAATTTGCATTAATTGCCTACCTCTCAGACATCAATGTCATCAAATATTAAAAATTAAATATTACATGATCCTTGAACAACAAAGGAAGGCAATTGAACCATGAAATCTTCACAGCATAATATATCAATGTTCGTCTACAATTCGATAAAACTCAACGCCCTAGTTACAAAACTCAAATCTCAATCGAATGAATCTAATGAAAGCAGATGAGTCAGTTTCCCCCAATCAGACAAAACTACTACCAAAATTCAAGCCAGTAGTCACAGATCGGTCCAAAGCAAAATCAGTTTTGTTGAAAACATTTGTAAAATGAAAAATAAAATAAAAAAGCTCATCCATAAACGAAATTATTGAACCAAAAAATTCAAACAACAGAATGAAAATAACAAGTACATGATTATTATTTTTTTGGTAAATAAAAAAGGTAAAGTGTTACGTTGAAGGATGTGATAGATCGATGAGTACCTGAAATGAGACGAAAGAGCGAAATTGTGGAGTTGAGACTCTTGAAGCGGTAGGTAGTGAGAGTGTGAAAAAAAAAGGGTGAAGACGTGTAATTGAGGATTTGAGTCCACGAAACGGGTGAAAGTAGCGCAGGATAAACAGAAAGGAGTGCGTAGAATAAAGGAGGTGCCGAACAACCAAGCTTTTGACTCGGTTTTGAGTTGGAATTAGAACTACAATCCTTGTGTTGTACTGTTATTATTGTATTGTTGAATCTGAATCCTGAGTCTGAATCGCAAATCGTAAAACGCTGAATCGTAAGAGAAATTCCATTGAGATGAATAAGTATTAAAGGAGAAATCGATTAAAAAGAAAATTGAAGGAATCAATTGAAGAGGGAATCGATTTTCTTTTTTTTAAAATTTATGAGATGAAATAGGGAGAAAAAAGTGAGAAGAGCTTCAATCATTCCTTAACCTTTTGAGCAAATTTGAGAAGAAATATGGTACAAAAGTTTCTGAGATCGAAATAGGAGAAAGGTGAATTTTGAGAAGAAATTGAGGGAAAAAAATTTTGAGATCCAAACGGGAGGAAGGGAATACGATGAAGTGAAGTGTGGGTCAACTAGGAGGAAATATTTTTTACGTGAATATTTGAATTTTTTTAAAGTTAATAAGATGCAGTGACATAAAGCAGAATAGGAGACACTTTGTCTGTAACTAAAAATAATTATAGTGACAAATAATAAGATATCACTGTCACAATTGATGTTTTTTTTAGTGACATATTTATTATTAAAAAATTATTTAAAATTAATGTATTTTTAATATAATCTACATAAAAATTAGAACAGTTTTGCATATAACTTTTGTAAAATATTTTATTTTACCACGAGTTTATAAATTCATTAACTATATATTATAACCTAAATTAGTTATGTGTTGTGGAATAACTAACTTTCTATTTAAGTTGAACTTAACATTTGTTTTTATTGTATAAGAATTTAATTGTGTAAAATTCAATATTATCAAATTGTGATTTAATTGTATCAATTATAAGTTGTTAGCAATTCACATTTATAATTTATTTTAATATTTGTACAAAATATCTAAACGAAAAATATATATACTTATGTAATTATTATATACTTCTCAAATTAATACGCGCCGGTCTCTTGCTAATACAAATTAAATCCTTAAAACAAATCCTTGGAGGCAACTAATACATATGGCTATAATTATTCTATTCTATGTAATTATTAACAGATCTAGACCAAAACATCCTGACTAAACAAATTATGGCTGGAGACAAAAGCATGGGGTCATTAAGTCTATTGATCCCGATTAAATCCAATCATTCCTATCTTTCCAAAGATATAAAAAATAAATATCAAGCATAGTAACTCGATGTATATTTGCTTATTATTTATATGTTGCTAGACTTTCCAACCTAACCAAACAGAAATACTGAGAAAATAATATTAGCTATTTTCACTTAGAAACTACTCCTTCAATTCCTCGTTCGAATTGCAACGAGAACGCGAAGAATCGTCTACGATCCTTTTGCATAAAACACTTCTCTCATTTGTAGTCGATCTACCATATAATAATTTTTTTTAATTGTAATTTTTGTGTTCTATTTTTATTAATTTTTAAGTTTAATTCATCTATCTTAAATCAGACAACCTTGATCTTTAATTCTGAATTTTCAAAAATCATCTAAACAATTAACTTTTAATTTTAAATTTTTATAATTTAATTAATAATATATAAATAGATCATACATCTAAATTAAATTAAATTAAATACCATAAAATGATATGGCATCATTTAATATATATGAAATTATTATTTTTTAATTAAAAAAGTTAGAGAAAAATTAAAATTATTGATTTTGAAATATAAATAAAATTAATTTTACTGATTAATTAAAATAGAGAGATCAAAATTATAATTAAATATAGTGACTTACATGACTTTGGTCATTTTATTTCCTTGAGTTGAACCAAACTTACCATTATAAAATAATTTCACTGACTTTGGACGAAGATAGTACCTAAAAGGATTTTTTTTTTTACAAATAAAAAATAAAAGGGAATATTTAGTTTTAAAAAATTTAACGAAAGAATAGAAAGGATGAGTGAGTAAACATGAGAAAGGATGCATGGATGGCTCAATTTTTTCTATATATTATCATTACATTACATAAATAGATACTTGTACGATCAATTAATTCAGAGAGCATTAATATGTCACGAAGAAGAACGAAGACGATACATCTCATATTCAATTCAGAAACAATTAATTAATAAAGAAGCTAGCCTTGCATCATCATATCATATATATGATTAATTTCATACGTTGATGATCGAAGTTCACGAAAATAACAGATGATCGTGACATTAAGAAAATGCATTGAAACATTGAAGGTATTGCTAATGTCTCCGCGTGTGCAAAGAAAATGTTGATGATGTACGAAAGCCACAACGAGGTTTCAGATGATGATGATGATAACAAAACCGCACCAAGTGATGATGATTTTCTTAATAGTCCAGATCTGGTTAATGCGTCAAGGTTTGAAATCGATGGCAGGCGCCAACATAGTCTCACCGGTTTTCCTTTTCCTTATCTCGGTCTCTACGGTCCAGAAAAAATTAAGCTCCGTCGTGGCATTATCTCCCCCGAAGACCCTTTTTATAGGTATGTAACACCACTATTATTACATTCTTCATCAACCTTTCAATTACATTCTCTTTTTATTTTTTTTAGTATCGTGTATTAATCTTAATATTTGTGCAATTGCATTTCCATAGACTAATTATTGGTTATTAATCGGTTAATGGTAAGTGGACATTAAGACAATGGTATTTATATACTCTACAATGTAAAAGTACTTTACTGCGGTTCTGAAGTTAGAGACATAGACATAATTGACCAAACTTTATTGCGAGAGTGAGAATTTGTTAGCAATAGGGGTTGAACACTAGATCTAGTTCTTAATACTCTTTGGGCTTCTCAATCTATGTCAATGTGCTACACAACTTCATAGACTATTAATTAGTTGGCTAATTTTATTTCTGATTAGGCAAAATGTTAGTAATTACTTTGTTAAGGAGGACTTATTGATTAGTTGTTTGGCATGCAGGTTGTGGGATGCTTTTTTGGTGGTGTTAGTTTTCTACACTGCATGGGTGTGTCCGTTTGAATTTGGGTTTTTAAATGAACCGTCGAAAGCACTTTCGATTACTGATAATGTTGTGAATGGTTTTTTTTTCATTGATATTTGCGTGACTTTCTTTGTTGCGTACTATGACAAGGCTGGCTATTCGCTTGAGGATAGACATAGGTATATTGCAAAGAGATATCTCAAATCATGGTTTATACTTGATCTCATCTCCACAGTTCCTTCTGAATTAGCCCGCAAGGTGATGCCTAATGATTTCAAGAGTTATAGCTACTTCGGCATGCTTCGCCTTTGGCGCCTTATGAGAGTCAGTCGCTTGTTTGCTAGGTCAGTGTGATTAATTCTCCTGCAATTTGTACTATATTTTTAATCTTAAACCTCGATTATTTGGGGAGAATAGGCTGTGCTAATTTATAGTTCGGCTAAAAAGTAAATAAAATCTGAATAAAGATTATTGCAATTAGAACTTAGATAGTGGTCAAACGATCCAATCTTAACTCAAAACAACTTAACAACTTGATTTGCAATTTCAATTTGTAGTATTTAGTTTTGGATGACATGGCAATAACTCCTCTTCCTTAATATTTCAATATTCAGGTTAGAAAAGGACAGACATTATAACTACTTTTGGCTGCGTTGTTCAAAGCTTACGTGTGTGAGTATTTATTATGATAACACTTACTAATTAATTGCATACTTAATTTACTGGTGGAGCTGCGTGACTTTTATAGTAACAAGTATTGTCTTGTGTTTACTTTTGTAGGTTATTCTATTTGCAACCCATTTTTCTGCCTGCATTTTTTACTTTATTGCCGACCATTATCATAAGGGCAGAAGCACAACGTGGCTTGGGCTTGTTTCTAACGTGGCTGACATGAATATGATGAGTCTCTACGTAACATCAGTATACTGGTCTATAGTCACTCTTGCAACAGTTGGTTATGGCGATCTTCATCCTGTAAATACAAAGGAGATGATATTTGACATTTTCTATATGCTCTTTAATCTGGGACTTACCGCATATATCATTGGAAACATGACAAATTTAATTGTTCATGCGACGACCAGAACTAGAAAATATGTGAGTACATTATGCACTTAATTGTGGTGATAAGTTCTATATCTGGTCTTTCATTTCTTTCTAAGATGCTGATGAATATTTGGAATTTTTTTTTTTTTTGAATTTGTGGAATATCAGAGGGATACAGTGCAAGCTGCAACAAGTTTTGCCCGCCGGAATAACATACCGGTCCGCTTGGAAGAACAAATGCTTGCTCATTTGTTTATGAAGTACAGAACTGATTTAGAAGGAGTGCAGCATCAGGAGGTTATTGATTGCCTTCCGAAAGCCATTCGAGCTAATATCTCACACTTCTTATTCTATCATCTTATGGAAAGAGTATACTTGTTTAATGGAGTGTCACAAGACCTACTTTTTCAATTGGTAATATTTTCTTTTTGGTTATTATTTCATTTGATTCAACAAAACCTGAAATTTTATGCAATGAAACTGCGGTCTCTGATCAGTGAACATCCGTTGGTCTGTTTGTTGTCAATTCTTGTTGTCTATTAGATGAAAAGATTGTTTAATGTGCATATATTGAAATTTGAAGGTCACAGAGATGAAGGCTGAGTATTTTCCTCCAAAGGAAGATGTGGTTTTGGATAATGAAGCACCAACAGACTTTTACATCATAGTCAATGGCAGTGCAGTAAGAAATTATACCCTCATTTATTATTATTATTATTATAATTATTTACTTCATTTATAGGGGGGAGAATGCAAACCGAACCTTCATTTTCTTCTGACTTACAGGAACTTATCCAACGAAGGAATGGAATAGAACGTGTAAGTCTAATTTCTAATAACTTAAACATGAATACTTGTTCCTATGATTGACAAAACAAGTGTGTTATAATTGCAGGTCATTGGTCAGATAGGTGTAGGAGAATTAGTTGGCGACATAGGAGTCCTATGTTACAGGCCGCAGCCATATATAGCCCGGACTAAACGACTGAGCCAAATTTTGCGCCTGAGTCGCACTACATTTTTAAGTCTTATTCATTCAAGTGTTGGAGATGGGACTATAATCATGAACAACTTTCTCCAAGTATGAATTATGTAATTTTTGTGTGCAATGTCTGTAAGTATATATATTATTTTCTGATATGTGTTATACTTTGTTGCAGCATTTGCAAAATTCCCCCATTGAAGGGATGAAGGTTATTTTGGCAGAAACAGAGGCGATGTTGGCTCGTGGTAAAACTGATCTACCTATCAGCACATGCTTTGCAGCAAATAGAAATGACAATATATTGTTGCATCGGTTGTTGAAGAAAGGCTCAAATCCAAATGAAGCTGACAAGAATGGAAAGACAGCAATGGTTTGTAGTCTTTCTTTCCTCGAATGAATAAATACATAAACATGCATATCTATATCTGTTTAGAGTCATTAGACACTATACAAGACGCTTACAATTTTACTTTCTCATGTAACAGCATATCGCAGCTTTTAATGGCAATGAGCATTGTATAACTTTGCTTCTACAGTTTGGTGCTGACCCAAATAGCAAAGGTTAACCCCCTAAATAATTGTTCAATTTTATCAAACTCAATGCAATACAGAATTTAATTGTGTTAGAACTAGTAATAATATCTTTAGTTGCTTTTATTTATACAGATTTGGATGGAAGTGTCCCGCTATGGGAAGCAATGGTTGGTGGACATAAATCTATCAAGAAAATTCTCATAGACAGTGGTGCGGACATATTTTGTACTGATGTTGGGCATCTCGCATGCCATGCAGCAGAAAACAACAACATTGAATTGCTTAAGGAACTCATAGAATACGGTGTGGATGTGACAAAACCCGAAAGTAGTGGAACCACTGCCCTGCATGCAGCAGTAAGTGAAGGAAATGCAGAGATAGTGAAGTTTCTTTTAGACCAAGGAGCTGAAGTTGATAAGCCAAATGGTAGTGGTTGGACTCCCAGGTCTTTGGCAGAACATCAAGGCCATGAAGAAATTAAAAATATATTCCAAAACATCCAAGAGAACAAAAAAACAGCGCCTGGTATTCTAATACCAGAATATGGTAAGACTAATATGTCTTGCATGGGAAAGTTCCAAAGTGAACCTGCTATGCCTGGTTTTCATGGATCCCAAGAAACCATGCAACAGCCACCTAACCAAGAAGTTTTGGCATGGCTTGATAGTCAACGGAGACAAAGGGCCAACACCTTTCATAATTCAATTTTTGGGATAATCTCAGCTGCCAGACGATGTAAGTACCGTCCGGTCTCAAATATAAGCAAAACTAGGTTAGAGAAAGTTGATGTATTAAGACAAGTAGCATTTCACATGCATTGATTTTAACTGGGCAGATTAAAAAAAAACATGTTAGGCAATGTAAATTTTTTTTTCTTTGGCTTTTGGTTGACAAGTTGTGTGTTGATTTTAACTATGCAGATAAAAAAGAACGTAAGGAATCTGAAAGCAGAGGTAATAATATACGGAGCATGAATGGAGTAGTAGCTAGAGTGACACTTTGTTGTCCTGAAAAAGGTGAACATGCTAGAAAGCTTGTTTTTCTGCCCAAGTCACTTGAAGAACTGTTAGACATTGGTGCCAAAAAGTTTGATATCTCACCCACCAAAATTTTGAATAAAGAAGGGGCAGAAATTGATGATATAGATCTTATTAGAGATGGTGATCACCTTGTTATTGTACGTGAGTGAAGAGGGAGAGGGAAACAAAAATTGATTCTCAAACTTTTTTGTTGTCATGGGTAATTGGGCATCCATTTTTGTGCAGTAACGTCTCGCATTCTCACTCCTTAACCTTTTTCCACGTTCTTAATTAGTTTACTATTGGGAACACGCTTTGTAGAATGACAGAAGTACGAGTCTGTAGCAAAAAATTAGAAACACAACACAAACAAAATTCTTTGCCCTTTTGATTGTTTTTTAATAAAAACAGTTGTTTTTACTATAAACAATAAAACAAAGATCTCTTGAAAGTATTATTTCCGATTTCAGTCTATGTTATAGAAGGTTGTTTATTTATTCCAAATACTTGGAGACTAAGCTTAATTAGGTCATGGAGTCAACCTAAACTAGTCTCAGAATGTACTAGTTCACTACTCAATATTCAAAATATTAGTGACTAATGTTAGAAAATCATCACTCAAACTGGATAGTGAACTATAACAGATACTTTTACATAATCAAATTTATCATAAGTTAAGTTGCAACAATAAAAGACTTATTATGACAATAAAATGTGACCAAATATAAACTTTTACTATATCGAGAATTTGAAATATTCAAATAGCATTCGAGTTTGATGTTTAATTAAAATAACTTTTGGTCATATTATATGTATCTCTTTATCAAACATTGAATTAATAGGATATTTTAAAAAAAAAAAATCAAATAGTCGAAACAGAAAAGACCTTATTGCAAAAATGAAGAAGAAAATAAAGAATTTTATGTTAAAAGATAAAAACCGTTCAAAGTTCATCTATTATAAATATTCATGGAAAAATTAATTGAGGGAACTAAAACATTAATAATTTTTACTAAATTATTGTAATATATATTTCGAACTTTAGTGTAAGTTGTGTGTTTGGCATCAAGTAAATATTTTGGTTTAATCTCTGCCAAACGAAGCACTATCCCTAGTATTTCTTATCATATTTCACGCTGTACTGTATCCTCGATTATGAATGAAACGCATTGATTTTGCTGTTTAAAAAAACGGTGCTCGTGTTCATTCATTGGCTGGACTCAAGAGTATATATTTGAGTAAAGTGTTTCAACTTTGAAGGCTATATCACGTCGTTAAACGGTTTGGAAGTATGAAAAGTAGTAAGCCCAGCATGTACTAAAACAAAATCATATCCACTTTTTTACAAAATGGTAAAACTGGTAGTTAGTTAACTATTATTATCTAGGCACTAAGTAAAATCAATCCTCTATAAAACAGCCTAAAACCCCTTCTGCCCATGTTGATTGTTACGAACAAAATACTTATGCATGCATGGTACATACTACATAGGTCATATTTTTTATTTTGGACAAGAACATGTCCGATGACTTGAGAAATGTCTTTACCGTCAATGTACTTGACAGTTTTCATAATCATTAATTGTGCAGATTTGATGATGTTTGTAATTATATAATTATTCTCATAATTAATTAGTCCAGCTGTAGATTATCCGATATAGTAAGACTTAAAGCTACATATCAATATTATTTAAAGAGAACTCTTCAATGAAAATAACACATTTTATCAATCAGAAATTTTTAGGTTAACATGGTATCAAACTTTAACTTTATCTTTGACAACAACTTTAACTTCTTATTCTATCTCTTCCTCAAATAAATAGGCTATGGAGCATAAATGTTGCAAGATACTATAGAGGTTGAACTTCTAGCACTAGAAGAGAATCAAACATGAGATGTTGTTCCTTGTCCCTCATATGTTAAAATTCTTGACAATAAATTTATATTCACTTTAAAGCTTCATTCAGATGGATTCATAGCTAGCTACAAGGTTCAGTTAGTGGTTCTTGAAAATAAGCAAAAATTTAGCATTTCTTCATGTTTACCTCAGGGATGAAGTTTACATTATGACCTCCACTTTACTTAATAATGTTTGCAAACTTAAACAATCTTTGCATGGGATAAAACAAACATCAAAAGTGTGGTTTGAGAAATTTAGAACAATACTTTTTGATTTTTCATTCATCCAAATCAATTATTATCAATCTCTGTTTACACAACGAACATCAAAAGGAATCGTGATACTCCTTATTTATGTGGATGACATTGTCATCACTGGTTCAAATGAAAAAGCAATCAATACAATCCAACAATTGTTGCATTCCACTTTCCACATAAAAGATCTTGTGCAACTCACTTACTTCTTAGCGTAGAAGTACACTTCCAATCAAAAGACATCGTTGTTACTCATCACAAATATATTTAAGATCTAATTCATCTAACTGGTCTTACCAACGTTGCTACTGTTGAAAATCTCATAGAAGTTAATGTCAAGTTAAGACGGGATGAAGGTGAACTCCTTATAGATCCCACATTATATGGGAAGTTGGTTGACAATTTTATCTATCTTACTATTACAAGACCCAATATCTCGTTTGATGTCCATATAGTTAGTAGATTAATGCAAAATCTTATATATTTGCATCTTTCAGCTGTACACCGAATCATCTAATATCTATTGGGTACTCCTAGTTGCAGTCTCTTATTCTGTAATGGTGCAACAATACAACTTCAAGTATACAATGATGCTGATTGAGTGGGTTGCCCAAACACAAGAAAATCTACCACCAATTGGTGCATGTTTTTAAGTGATGCTCAAATCTCTTAGAAGTGCAAAAAACAAGATTTTGTATCTAAATCCTTGATTGAAGCAAAATATTGGTCCATGTCTACAACATGCTCAAAGATTATTTGGTTGCACAGTCATATTTCAAAACTTGGTTTTTCTCAAACAAAACTAACTCCATTGCATAATGATAATACAAGTGTCGTACAAATTGCAACAAGTCGAGTATACCATGAAATAATGAAGCACATAGAAGTCGATTACCATTCAATTAAGGAAGCCTATGACCACTAAGTTATTACTTTGCCACATGTCTCAACACCAGTTAAATTGGCTAATGTCCTTACCAAATCATTGACACGTCAACAACATAATTTTCTAATCATTGATGCTTAAGACTCACTAGCATCACTTTAAGGGGATGTCAATGGAAGCAACAATTCTCATAATAATTAATTATGCAGATTAAATTATATTTATAATTATGTAATTATTTTCATAATTAATTAGTCCAACTATAGATTAACCGTTATAGTAAGACTTAAAACTATATATCATTTTGTATCAACATTATTTAAAGGAGAATTTTTCAATGAAAATAACACATTTTACCTTTCAGAAATTCTTCATCTATGGAAAAAAATTTGAATTAATGCACTACACAGTGACATTTATCTACTACATTTTAACTTCAAAGTAAGCATAATATATTTTTCACATGTCTCATTCCTTGCAAAAATTTGAATTAATGCACTACACAGTGACATTTATCTACTACATTTTAACTTCAAAGTAAGCATAATATATTTTTCACATGTCTCATTCCTTGCTCTTCACCCTGTCTTTATTTTTTTCTTTCAGTCAATACTATCTTTCTTTTCCCTCCACCCCAACCAGACTTTTTTTTTTTTTAATTTCGTTTCCAACTAAGGAAGGAATTCATCCCTGATCTCAGTACTTCAATGTGATCTTATATTGAAACCTATTTCAAAGTTCAAATGAACTTTTCCATTTAATTATTTTCCTTTTTGCCATTCTTCTCTTTCACCAATTGAATCCTTTCTTGTTTGACAGAAAATCATTTTCAAACTTAACAGATTACACAAGAATCATGAGAGCAATCAAACCCTTTCTACATCCTATAAAACTGCAATATTCAGACAGCATCTCCAGGATAAACCTATCCAAGTCCAAAAATCAAGTTAGCATAATAATTAAATAGCAACTATATATTGTAAGCTGAAATGAATCTTAAAAGGGTTTCAATAAGTCACTCACATGAATGTGTCTGTCTTCATTGAAGCTGTTGCTGTGGTTTCTATCATTGAAGCTTACAGTTCTAAGTTTCAACTCTCCCCTGTTGGTTGTCATCTCATCCAATATCTCTGCATCATAGTAATCTTCTGAGCTTCCATCAGTATCACTATCATGTGGCTCTTTATCCTGATCAACCATATTCAGATCCTAAGTTAGAAATCTTGGAATATATTCATACTACTTTACAATAAGTACAAAAAGAATGAATAAATGGTTAAATATATTTTAGTCTCTCTGTAATTATATATATGCTCATCAGAAGAAATGGATAGTAATTCGCACCTTGAATGACATACTGAGTGCTCCACGTGGAGCGCCTATTATTTCCTCGTACTCAGAAGCATCTAGTTCCTGAAGATCGTTACGCTCGAACAACTTTGGAAGTACATGTTCTCTTATAATTATGAGAAGGAAGAATGGCAGTGGAAACAATATTCCACCTATAGGTATCCATGTGACCCCATAACAAAACAGAAAATATGCCAACTGTAAAGCTGTAAATCCAGCGATGGTCTTGAAGGGTACCGTCTCCACAAATGAGGCATGTGAACCTTGCAAAATTCTGCTCAACACAATAACAATTCGTCAATTACTACTATAACTAGCTAGCTTCTACAATGAAAAAAATGTTTATGCACTTATTTACTTGTAACGCCGGCTTGGAGTGATGAAGAGGAGCAATATCCTTTCCCAGAACTGGTTCCCTGGAAGACTATCAATTGCCATGTAAGCAAAATATCCCCATAAAACTGAGGTTGGTATCTTCTTCATAACTGAGATGCCTATTATTGATGCACCAACTAAGAGGGACTGCAATAAGTTGGTCATTCTTTGTTCATTAACCCGGACTGGTAAATAAGCATCTATGTTTTTCTCAGGATCAAAATTTTCCTTTGCACCATCCTTGCTATCAGAGTTCATTACAGCTTCTTTCAAAGTCTCCAATTCTTTAACCTGTTTCAATTTCAAAACAACACTGTATGTATCAGTCACACTCTCGACCATGTCTCGTGTTTGCATGCCCAAACATATGCGCGCGAGCACACACACTCACACACAAACAAAGCTATCAAGCCAACAACTCTTACGGTAGGGGATGTGTCCATTTCTATGAACACAGCTTGCATCTTTCCGTATAATTCAGAGCTGGTCGTATGTTGCTCGATGCATTCCTTGGCGCTTTTCACAACCCTCTTTCGGATCAGCTGCAAATCAACGATGCAACACAAGGATCTAAATTGAGTTGAAATTTAAGAAGAAATTAAGAACCACCATGAGTGTGAAGCAAAATATATTGATGTTTACCTGCCTCCTTAGAACTGCCAAACTCTTGGTATGCATGGGGGACTGTGGAAGGACTCCATTTGAAGGAGGAAGGCCAAGGATACCGCATATCAGAGTCTAAAGAATCACCATAGAGATAATCATGTCAAAAAAATGTTATCAACCATGGAATAGCACAGGGCCAAGTTCTAGGAAGCAAACAAAATAACATATACCATTATTCCAAGTAGGAAAACATCATAATGGTAGGCAGATGGCTTTTGAAGGTTGAATTCTTTCTGTTGTGCCATCTTAGAAGCCACACTATGATCGAAAAAGTATAAACCCGCTATCATCAAAGCTGGAATAATTGCCCCAAATATATAACTTAAGGGTACCTTCCACATATCCTGCAGTTTGTAGTAACTATTAGATGGATATTATGACTTGCCTAAATTAAAATGATTACGGCTTATGGTTTGAACACCCACATCTAATTTAGCAAAATCAACAGAACTATGACAACAATGTACTTTGCTATGCATGCTGAGACAACTATGTATCAAAAGAACGCACTTTGGATGGAAAAAATTGTAATAAGAGTATAATAACAAACAGTACCTTCACTACTGTCCAGTGATAAAGAGATGCAGGTTCCCATGGAAGTGGACAAAACAGCCTTCTAGGAACACCATTTGGAACTTTGCCTGGTATTACATAAGATATTGCAGTCCACGACACTACCATCATTGCAACCCCATAATCTGCAATAAAGCCTCGTAGCCACCCTGCATTAAAATGCAAAATAAAGATCAATGGAGTGAATAAGGTAAATAAAGTGTAAATGACAGACAAAAAACATTTGCTTAAGGTCTAAAGTGTGTATAATAGATGTTTGGAATTATTTTACCTGTTCCATATCGCCATGCTCTTGCTCTTCTGCTTTTAAGTGAAGTGACAACTAATCCAAAAGAGAAAATGATTGCAAGTAATCCATTTGTATACCGCCATTGGAATTGAAATTCCTCCAAAGAAGGATTTTCAGCCTTGGGCGTGCCGAACTCACTTATCAGTCCCTGCGGTTCAAACAACTTTGGTCAAGTTAATTGCCAAATTCATTCACAATCTATTTGGTTTTTTTTTACTAGCAATTAGAAGAAACAAGCAACAACACCTTTATAGCCTCTTGAAAGAAAAGAACAGTGATTAGCATTCCAAATAACTCTCCTGCAATTCTAGTAAATCTAGTGATAATTGTGCAAGCATTAAAAATTGCAAGCATAATTAACAAAAATGATGTCCAAACACAAACCCTGCAACACAGATATATGAACATGAAAGTTAGATATGTACTTGTGATTTAGGAAATGTAAAAAACTTAAAAAACAGATGTCGAAATAGCGTACCAACCAGCCCAAGCAAGAAAGAGCTTGGCACCCAATTGTGGTGTGTTTTTGCAGAAATTGTAGAGATAAGTATACATTATAACAGTTGGTTCTGCAACTCCTAAAATCAACAAAGGTTGGCCACCAAAAATTGAGTGGATAATTCCACAAATGGCGGTAGATGCCAATGTTTCCACTGTGCTCAAGCTTCCATCTGTTTCCCTACTTAGTTGCTCTCCAAATGCAATAACAGGAAGAGCAGAAGCAAAGAATATGTAGAATGTTGGAGCCAATATGCTGTCATTAATATTAATCAAATAATAAGAAAAATATATGAATCATTCAGAAAACAGAAATGTTGCTGGTGAAATCGAACACAACATTAAACATTAGTCCAAGACAGTACTATAAACTAACTTAATGTGTTGCATAAGAATTAAATTAATTACCTAACTCCAGAACAGATTGCACAGACCCAATCTTGTTTATAGCATGCTGCTCTTCCTTTGACATCTTGAATGATTCCTTTAAATGGTGCTCCCATGTTAATTTCCTCCAACAGCTGATCTTAGATATATCAAATGGAAAAATTAATTTTCAGAAAAGTGATTGCATTTGAAGAATTAATGTCAGAAAATGTAATGTGTAAAGAGATGAACTTTTTGTTATGCTAATAATGAAGTGAATTTGCATGCATAGCATAGCATAGCCTATATATGTATTAAGAAGTAAGAAGAAAGGAGGAAATGAATGAAAACGCGTTGATAGAGTATAGTACTCACAGAAAGGAAAAACAAACAAACAAGAGTCACAAGAAAGAGACAAGATTGGCACTTTAAAACACAGTTGGATGCATGTGATTTTGAAAATGCAAATGATTTCTTGAATTACTCTCTGTCTCATAATAAGGGTCGTTTAAAAAAAAATCATTTTAAAATAAATATCATTTACAATTTCTAATATTACTTTAATTATTTTGGTTTATACTACTCGATTAGTATATTTTTTTGTAATTTTGATGTTTGAGTTGCATAATTTTTAAGATTTTTTTTTTATATTTAAATTTTTAATAGGTGTTATTGGGACACTTTTTAACACTATCCTTAAAAATAGTATAACTTTTATGTATTGTAAAAAGCTATAAACAATCGATACATTATTTTATGTATTGTAAAAAGTTATACACAACCAATAAATTATGATTAATTACATAGTGGTCATTTTATAAATAATTATATCAAAAGTTAAACATTATTAATTTTATATTTTAAACATTATTATTTTTATATTTATAGTATATATAAATTAAATTATAACAGTTTATATTCCTATTATTTTAGTTTTATTTAATTATATTTATGATACTAGAGTGAGACAATATAATGAAATCATCTAATTATTTTACATAAATAAAAAAATATATAAATAAAAGAAATATATGATAGATTTTACTCGATGACTATTCTAGTAAATCGCTGGTGTTATAAGGTAAGAAAATTAAAATTCTTGTTAATTGATGGTGTTTTAAGGTAAGAAAATTAAAATACTTCATATAAGTTTAATTTATATATATACTTTATTAGTATTAAAAGTTTATCAATCTATCGCAACTGATAAATTATTAATATATAATATAATTATTTATAAAATCATTATATAATTAATTATAATTTTGAATTTATTTAGTGAATAATAATTAAACAGAAAATGTTGTTATTTATGGTAAGAAAGAAATGTAAAGGAAAAGAGGGTTGAGAGACGGCACATAGGAAGAAAAATGAAAATTGCAAAATAAAGAAGAAAGATACTTTAAGTTTGAGAGGAAACGGAAAGGCACCAATTAGTTAATGCTATTATGAGTGTAATGTAATTCAAAAAAAATGAAGACTGGAGCCGAAGAGAGGAAGGGTGGGTCCACATTCCACAGAGAGAGGGACTCCAAAGAGAGAATGGCGGAGGGTGGGGCCCCGAGGAGGGATATTTCTCTCTCTAAAACTAAATCAGGTGGATGACTGAGTGAGTGTTAATTAAAAATCAAATATATTAAAAAAAAAAAACTTACTCATTTTTTAAGAGTGAAATCAAATCGTACTAAATCACTGGTTAAAAAAAATAAAGGATGCTCAAATCATGAAACAGACCGAAATTCCTCTGTTTCGTGATGTGAATCATTGAATCACGTGTTTCGTGTTGGCGATGCTGTCACGCGGAAACAGTGAGCTTTTACCAGTAACAAATAACAATGTAATTCCTCTGTGTGTCGTTTAAAGTTTGTTTACATTACATATATTAAAATTATAACAGTTATGAAGGAAAAAAACTATTTTATCAGATTATTTATTTTAATTTTTAATGAATTATTATTATTATTGATATTAATGTATAATATTTTAAAAGTTATATATAATAATTATTAAATCATAATATAGAAATAATTAAAATTATATTAAATAATATTTATTTTAAGATTTTTTTTTGTTAAAATAACATTAATTATGAGATAGAGAAATTAATAAATTTAATTAATCTAAAATTAATATTTTACTTTAAATAATAAAATAAATTAATTTGTGATGATATTTATCTTTGTATCTATAGTTAAAAAACTAAAATAAAATAAACAATATTATTAATACTTGATATTATATGTATATATATAATAAATCATGATAATTATAATATTAATAATTAATTTATTTATTTATTTTTAACAACTTTACCATTTATTTATTTATTTTTAACAACTTTACCATTTATTTATTTATTATAAATCATGATAATTATAATAATAAATCATTGATATTATATGTATGCCATTTGTCTCAATTTTTATACTCATATTAAAAAGTATAATAAAAAATTATATTTTGTGAAATTAATAATCCTGATTATTTATATATTTTCTATTATTATTATTGATATAAAATATAATAATATTTTAAAAATTGTATAATAATAATTAAAGAGTATTATAAGAAAAAATTAAAAATAGTATTTATTTATTAAAATGACATTACCGTAAAGAAATGAATGAGGACTAATAATTTAATTTAATGATGAGATTAGGAATGTGGATGATGATATGTACTATAAAAAGGCAAAAGTGGGTGATATAATTATAATGATAGAGAAGCATACTCTGAATGTATGACCTCAAGAGAGACAACGTGAACCGCCTAGCGTAGTCAGTGGCCCCTGCTATAGAAAAAAGGCCGCAGTTAAGCATTATATTTGACTTGTTCAACCATAAATAATAATTTTGAGATCAGGCGCTTCACATTAACTTCAATTAGTAAACAATCTCGATCGGTAATTTAAGGTTTGAACTGTTGCAACCTTAAAGTCTTAAACTAATCCTTGCGAGGCTGGTCCTTGTTTTGTTGGATAGCGTGTGAGAGCGCAAGCTAGCTGTAACCTGTTTAGTTCAAAATATATTTCAATCATGGCCCAAACACTGCACATTTCGTTTCATTTCTATAACGCGGCATATTTTTTGATTTTCTATACATTTCAATTTTTAAAAAAGAGTAGTAATTCTTTTTTTTTAATGAAATATAAATTATAATTACAAAATTAATATATATATATATATATATATGAAAATATTTAATGAATTTTGCTCAAAGTTTTTAATGAAAATATATTTCTTCAGTTTAATGAATTTTAATCTATATATTTTTTATTAGACAAATTTTACATTTAAAAACGAGAGTTTTTTATAATTATAGCCTATTTTTTAGGATTTTTTCCTGCTAAGAAGTCGTTCTTAGGAGCAGTGACCTCCTAAAGAGCAAATTTTTTGATGTCAACAAAAAGTCGTCGTTTCTCAGATAAGCGACCTTCAACTGTTTTTTTTTTTTTTTGTTATATTTTACAAATGGTTTATTATTAGAATTATTAATTTAATTATTTAAAAAAATAAAATACTAATAAGAAATTAAAATAAAATATAGTAATAAATTATAAATAAAATTTA
>JBBPBR010000004.1:72856195-72878009 GCA_037974775.1 Cicer pinnatifidum
CACACTATTAATTAAAATCATATATAAATAATAAAAAAAAATCAAATTAGTATTAATTTATTTCAGATATCACACTGACACATTTATCTTTACTCCATTATAACTTTTTCATGATTAATTTTATCATGGCCATTTAATGGAAGTGTAAAATTGTTTATTGTGACTTTTAATAAATTATGTTATTTTTTTAAAGAAAACTTATGTATTAATATCTATATATATATATTCAAATTTTATGGACCCGTATTAAAAATATTTATCATGATTTCATTTAAAGCTTGAAATATATGTAGATGCTCAGTATTTAATTACTTATTCATAATACATTTTTTATATGTATTATAGGAAAACAAAACTGTTTTTTATTATAGATTTTTTGGAATTTAGTTTAATACCTAAAATTATATATTTATTTCGACATAATAATTTATTTTTAATAATAAATGTTTTTACTTTAAAAAATTATTTTAATATCTAGTACAAAGTATTAAGCATAAATAATTTTGTAAGGCACAATTATTTATTTTTCTTACCAATTGTGCTTTAGGCTCATAATTAAATATATATAACTTACCAATATTGTTTATGACTAAAGTTCATTTGTTTATGATTATCTTAAAGGATTCCTCCACCATACATATATCTCTTATATATAGAGTACATCATGAAACTAATTTTTTTTACATATTTCATAGTTGATTCTAATTTTAATTTACTACAGAAAAATGGGTTCTAAACCAGCATTGCTCATCCAAGGCCTCTTGGTCATGATTGTGTTGATATCGTCTACGGGGGAAGCTAGGCACTTCGGTAAGATTTTTTTCAATCTATAAGACAGAGGGTTTTCATTTTGTGACTACAAATATTTATGTGCACTGAACCACGTACAAATAAAAACCTTAATCGTGATATAGGCACAAATTTCCATTAGATCACGTTCAAATCTCCATAAACACGTCCTCATACTTTGCCCAATGATCCATCCTTTTTAATTGATTATTTTTAATTTGGCACTCTTATTGTAGATTTTTTATCCATATATCTCTCTTTTGCAAAACCTTAACCAAAATGTTCCACTTTCAAAAACTGTTATCAAAATGCCCTACTTTTTAGAGCTAGTAGGAAAACTCTCCTGGGGGAGCGACCTATTGAAAGGCAAATTTTTTTCTCCTAGTAGGAAGTCGTTGGGTGGGGATGCGACCTTTCAAAGGATTTTCAATGTTTTTTAATTATTTTTATATATTTTAGGTAATTTTTAAATAATAATAATAATAATATATTAATAATAATAATAATAATAATAATAATAATAATAATGATTACTATTATTATTAATTATTATTTTTAATTATTATTATTGTTATTATTATTATTATCATTGTTATTATTATTATTTAAAAATCACCTAAAATATATAAAAATAATTAAAAAAAAATTAAAAACCCTTTGGGAGGTCGCATCCCCACCCAGCGACCTCCTACTAGGGGAAAAAAAATTTGTCTTTCAACAGGTCGCTCCCCCAAGGAGAGTTTTCCTACTAGCCCTAAAAAGTAGGGCATTTTGGTAACATTTTTTGAAAGTGGAGCATTTTGGTTAAGGTTTTGCAAAAGAGGGATATATGGGTAAAAAATCCTCTTATTGTCTTATTTCATTCTTAGGAAAATATATGTGATCATCTCAAGCCCCTACACATTTGCCTATGGATATATGTTTTGCCTATGGATATATGTTATAAACTATAGTCAACCATATTTGTGAAGTTTGTGTTCTTTAATCATAAATAAATTATTGTTTTCATGGAAAATATGATGTAAGATGCGTGTGATTTGATTTATTCATGGTTCATATTTTTGCAGTTGAGGTTGCTCCAAAGAAAAATGATGTGGATGATGTCAAATATTGCTATAGAACAAGTGTTAAAGAAAATAATGATGTGAGTTCTGATTGTTTCATACCAGGTATTCCGGACATACCTGGAATTCCAGGATGGCCTAGTATGCCAAACATACCTGGATGGCCGATCATACCTGGATGGCCCACTATACCGGGCATACCAGGATGGCCTGAATGGCCTGGTATACCAAGTACACCTGAAATTTCTGTAACACCCAGTTCACCTCCTGAGGCTGAAACACCTAGTTCACCTACAACTCTTGGAACACGTCCTTCATCAGCACCTAGCCCAACTTATAAAATTCATGTAACACCCACTTCACCTCATGAGGCTGAAACACCCTGTTCACCTACAACTTCTGTAACACACCCTTCACCCACACCTAGCCCAACTTACAAAACTCATGTAACACCCAGTTCATCCCCTGAGGCTGACACACCCAGTTCACCTACAACTCCTAAAACACACCCTTCACCAACACCTAGCCCAACTTATAAAATTCATGTAACACCTAGCTTACCACCTGAGACTAAAACACCCAGTTCCCCTACAACTCCTGTAACACACTTTTCACCAACACCTAGCCCAACTTATAAAACTCATGTGACACATAGTTCACCTCCCGAGACAGAAACATCTCATAGAGCTAAAACACCTAGTTTACCTACAACTCCTGAAACACATCCTTCACCAACTCCTAGCCCAACTTATAAAACTCATGTGACACACAGTTCACCTCCCGAGGCAGAAACACCTGATAGAGCTGAGACGCCAAGTTTACCTACAACTCCTGAAACACACCCTTCACCAACATCTAGTCCAACTTATAAAACTTCTGTAACACCCAGTTCACCTCCTGAAATTCAAATACCCAATTTAACTCACGAGACTGAAACACTTAGTACACCTCATGAGGCATAAACACCTAATTTACCTACAACTCCACACACCCTCACCAACACCTATCTAAACCTATAGGATGTTGCTAAAGTTGTTTAAATAGCAACAAATTATGTTGATTGTACCATCATGTGAAGCTTATTTGAACACATTACATATGTGTATGATTTAGTTATGAGAATATATTCAAGTGAAATATATTATTTTATCACTTTTAATAATCTCAAATCTCACATCTATCATAAAAAAATTATGTTGTAAATTTCTACTATTGATAAACTTAAAAACACAACCTAATTTACACTGAAATTTGAGATTATACCCAGCGTTGCACGGATTTGTCAATATTTTATTATAGTAATTTTTATAAAGTAAATTGCCTAAAAAACTTTTATAAAATAAAATTTTCAAATATATAATAAGCTAATAGAAAATAAATACATATAAATAATTAAATAATTATTGTAACTTTAATAAATAAATTAAATAATAAAAGAAACTATATTAAATTACTTTATTAGTTTTTGAATGGATTAAATACTTTTATTACATATTTTATTCTAAACAATATAATTACATAATTTATTATTATTTTTGTGTCTTTAGAAGCCGTGATAAATACTAACATAAATTTACATATAACTATCACGTATCATATTTAAACTCAAAATAAAACGTTCAATTTAATAATATCGATATTTTTCAATTAAATTATTATTTAAAGACTATTTTTTATTCAATAGTTAATAAAATTTGTTAGTCTTGATTAGTATATTATCATTATAAAAAGAGTAATTTTCAAGTGTCACCTTGATGTTCATATATTCACTGAATTCTTTTTTTTATTTAATATAAATCAACTATTAAATAATTAAAATAAACAAAATTAGTTTAGGAAATTTGGCATGAAAAATTAATATTATGAAATCTCTAAATTGATATGGTCAAATTAGCTACATTTAATAGTTGATAAAGATGGCAAATACCACCTCTATTTATTTTTCTCTCTCTCTTTATTTTAACTATTTTATTTATAATTGTAACATTCTTATTCTTTACCAAATGAAATAATTGAATTTAATTTCAATTTTGAATTTGAATGAAAATAAAATCTAATCTAATAGTTAAACCATATTTAACAAATAAAATCTAAATTAATAAAATTTAGAATTACTAATAGACATCATCCTCATCAGTGGAGGTAGAAGACGAGACGATGTCGTTTGGGTCTTCTCTGTTATCTCCTCCGGTGCATATTGTTTACCGAAAACAAAACAGAACATCTCGCACTCTCTTCAAAGTCTATGCAAACGTTCCCGATTTTCTTTCTGCAGACTGGTCTGCTTTCTACTCCCTACTATCATTCTTATTTCTATTTCTATTCCTAATTTCACATATTAATGAATACAATACTGCAGGTTTGAATCTCGCAAGAAAAAACCATTTGGTCCGAGATTAGATGTGAGCATCATTTGGTTTGCCATCTTCTTCACGTATGCGTCGTTTTTTCGATTTTTACTTTTATTCTGTTCATTCAAATTAAATTAATAAAGCTTGTTTCCTATAGTTCACTGCAGAAGATGCTGTTCATCATCAGCTTCAAGCGTTGAAGTACAACGACCAACCCCGTCAAGATTATGGAATTGAAGTTATGTATAGGGTAATCAATTTTTTTTTTCTTTCTTTTTATTTTCTTCTTCAACAAATTTCTAATCCCTATTTTATCCCTGCTATTTTTATGTTTGTTTATAGTTTGCTGGATTTGATCCTTTTGAAAGGTCAACCTATTTTGGCCCATTCTTTGACCTTGGTCAGGTAATACTTACTAATGGATTACAATATTTATTTATCTCTTATTACTTGTCATTTTAGATTATCAAAGAAACATTAACTATCTTTTTTTACTAATATACCCCATATTTTAATGAGATATAAAATGCCAGTGAATAATACACAATTTTAAAATATTTTTTTTTTTAAGAAGTGTGCATAAACATAACATGAGAGGGTGGAGTATATGTTGATGATAAACAGTGCAACTCTTTGTGTGCAGTTTGAAAGGTTCAGACGTATTTTTCACCATTCTACTTACCGAGTTTTATTGGGTCACAAAGAAAGAAAGATCATGAGCAGTTTGTTTGTGGAGGAGGTAAATAAAATGGATTTCATTTGAGCACAAAAAGTCACTGCCACATGTTTTGAACTTCAGTTTACAGGAATTTATCTATCAAGTATACATTTGGATATGTGCATTTCCAATGCATGAGTTCTTAATATTCTTTTTCATTTGTGGTAATTTTCTGTTGGGTGATGAACTTCAAACAGAACAAATATAAGCAGCGGATTTGGGTTCGAGGAAGTCGACCAGAGGAAGAGGAGATATTTCAATTTACAATGGTTCAGGTTTGATCATATAGTCCTTGTTAACCATGTACTGTTTCCATTTACAATGTTTTATTTGATGTTGCTAAATTATCAAAATTCACCAAGCAATTAGACCATGCAATAAATGGTTTATATGCCCCAATCCTTTGGGTCTTTACTGTAGAGTAGACTATGTAATACATTATGTGCATGTTTTGACTTTTGATGCATTCTGAGTTGTGCTCTTATCAAACAATGTCAAATGTTTTTTTTTTTAAGAATGTCAAATGTTAATTGACAGAATAGGGTGGTTAGTCGAGTTTGAGCTCTGTGGATTGCTAGAGAATGATTTCACTTCGATAGACCTGTGCTTGATTCAATGATAATATGAAACAAAAATGTTATTCAAACATCAATTTGGGACAACAAAATTCAAAAACATTTTTTAATGGTTAACGCTCTTCAGATAAGTGATTAATGAACTGTTAGATTTGATGAATAGATATATAAGTTGTTGCAACTTACTAACTATATACTAAACTTTATCAACTACAAATTTAAACCTGATTAACCATGATTTTTTAAGTGTTCAAATTTACATGTATTTGGAAGACCTTTGATCGTGGTTAACAATGCTCAATTAATGGTTTATGAATCATCTCATCTTGATATACTCATTAACCACTCATTGAACTGCGTTAATCATTTAAAGTGGTGTCGAATTTTGTGTTTCAAATTGATGTTCAAGTAATATGAAATTATGAACTATTTATTGGTTTTTTTCTATCAGTTCTGTCTGATTTGTCACTAGTATCCATCTCTTGTTGTTATTGGCAGAGGGTTGGCGGTTGCTGGGATGGTTATTGGCTGACAGAGTCTCTGCTTCACGACACGGATACATTTTCTGGTGGGGTGGCATATTGATTAAAAAACATTCAATCAAGGAATCAGTTTCATGAAGCTCCATTGCCAAAACATTAAGTGACATGCGATTACTATCCTAATCCTCTGTAAAGTTTGTACATACATATAGATAAGAAATTATGCTGTAATTATTTGTGAATAAATGAGAGCTATAATTGCTCTTTACTGATGATCAAATGTAAAAACACTCATTTATCCTGCTAAGTGGTTCAAAGTTGAAGTTATTAAGAGAAAATAGAATGATGAGAATTACTATTTTAACTCCATACATTATATTTTCTTGACATTTGATTAAATACTGAGAACGCAAGTCATCTCGATTTCATTATTAGAATTTAATAATGGTCTGTGTACAAAATTTGTGCCAAATGGATATGAAAGTTAAACAAGTAAAGTTTCTGTCTCATATGATTACAAGGTCAATGGAGTCTTTTGGTGTGTATCTTGAAGATTTTAATTTTGAAATGGCACCAATCGAAAGTTAGAAGAAGTTACATACAATCAAGAAATCTGTATAGAAATCATGTCACTAGAAAGTAGTTTAATGCTGGCACTAAAGTTAACACATCTAATCACAGTATAAGAGGCTATAATGGATAAAAAAAAAACAGAATATGAGGCTAGTATTTTGAAAATTATGTTTATTCATTTTGCTTTAATTTTAAAATATGAAGCTCTTTCATATTTTTACTAATCCAAATACATTAGTTTAATTTTATTTCTTTCTCGTCTTTAAAAATTAATAAAGAAATAAAATAGAAAAGATGCGTTTGCCGGGAGTCGAACCCGGGTCTATTGCTTGGAAGGCAATTATCCTAACCGTTGGACTACAAACGCTCAGATGTTCATATCAATTATATTTTGGTAATTATAGTAAACGCATTCAGAAAGAGATGTGAAAATACAGAAAATAATAGAAGTGTCATGGGTGATATAGGGGTTTAAGAACAAACTAACGAACTGTAAAAAAATAAAGTTACAAACTAACGTGCCATAATATAGAAATTTTATAGTCTTAGGAAAAATATTATTCTTTTATATTTTTTAAAATAAGTTTTTTTAAAAGTGTTAATTCGAACAATCTAACTCATTTTAATTTAGTCACGAGAAAAATTAAAACAATTTTTTAATGGTTTGAATTTTTTTTCTCTTAAAACCTAAATCAAGTCAAATATTTACATTTTACATCTAACAACAAATGAGAAATAAATAAAAAAAAAATTAAGTACTACAAAAATTGACGTGGACTAGCTATTCAAATTGAACAAAGCCAAGCTATGTAATCCTATTTCTAAGTGCATCGAAACTAAACGTAGGTCTCAACCATAGTTATTCGATCGATGTAGGAATCTAGTCCTTTTGCTATGAATTCTTTTATTTATTAGGATGATATCATTTTTTGTTTGTATATTAATGGCAGTTAGCATATAAACGAATCACCTATGTTACGTATTCATGGAATATGCTTTATAAAGTCCCCAATTTCTAATAATTAGCTTTGACGATTTAAATAAATAAAAACTAATTAGTTTTGACGACAGGGATGTATCTGCCACCCTAACTTCATGTAATTAAACTGATGTTTAGTTATGAATTAGTTGAAATTACGGCGCCTAATATGAAATTAACTTACACATCATGATGCACAACATGTTGTATTAGGTTACATAATTCACAAGTTTAATCTAGAAAAGGCATTTTTGTTTCTCAAGAAACAACTGGATTCTCTCATTTCGAATTTTGTCTTATATCATCCACATGTTAAACAAAGGATTTTAATTATCTAGTTGATATTGTTAATTATAATTGGCAAAAGAAACTCTATATCTTCTTCCTTAGTCAATGTCGTTCCCACAAATTGCAAACAAACTAGAGCTTCGGTTTTGTCTTTTATGCCAACTTTAAAAGTTCATTTTCGTTTGTCACTAAAATTTGTGTGTGTGTGTGTATGTTAGTAATTTTAATGATGAAATTGACTAATATAAAATACAATCAAACTAAATTAATTAACAAAAGATATATAATAACAAAACTAATAAATATATGACATTTTTGTTAGGATGATTTTGTAATTTTAATAGGGTTACCATTTCCAAATTCATTTTTTTTCCTATGTAAATGGTGGTGTAGGTGCGGAAAAGACAAATGATTGTTTCACATCACAATTTTGATGTTAAATTCTGTCTTTTTAATTTTTGTGTATATTTTTGAAATACGTATATAATATAGAAGATACAAAATAAACGAAAGATATATTTGATGTCAATATTTTAATATTCAAATAATACAGTGAGTAGCAAAAAGAGACTCAACATAATTGTGTCATGATGCAGAATGCAGACCATTTCATCATCTCGTTTTATTATTTGACCGAATTGAATGAAAAATTGATTAAAAAAAAAGAAGTTATATGATTGTTTACGGACAAATATATTATGGATATAACATTAGATATAATCTCCGTTGTCTTTTTTTAAAATGAAATCCTTGTCTTAAGCACAAGTAATCAATGACTTAAATGTAAAAATTGATGACATAATCTATAGTAGTTTTATAGTACTATAAACAACAAATCACAAGGCTAAAATTTTATGTTAGGAAAATTAACTATACATTACGGTAATGAGTTGAAATAGTCAAACTAATAAAAAATATATTTTTTTTTGTCTTTAGTTGCTATTTTTCATGTAACATTTAATATTTTTCTTTATTAATACTTAAAAACGGTGTCAATTAAAATAATTTGTATATAAACTTTAACTGTTAAAAATTATGATGTGTCGAGTTAATTGAATAAGTGATTTTTACATTCACATTGATATAATTTCACTAAAAACTAATATGTTTATGAAATTTGATCATATTAAAAACAAATCTATCGTGACATTTTTTGTAACCACACATAAATTAATTATGTGCAATTGTGAATATTGTGATTACATTGATGCAAAGTCAACTTAGAGGGTCATATATTCAGTTCACATATATTTGTTAAGTCACGAAATTTATCGATTAATTTAACCTACATATACAATTTTGAAAAACACATTTGTATATTCACTCCTTAAAAATAATTCAAAACTCTAACGACGATAAAAGCCACCTTTGAAAATAATCCTTCATCTCGACGACGTTAACTTCTATTCTTGAGTTTCAAATGATTTTTAATTAACATTATAAATTCAAACTTGTGTGACGATGCAGCAATTTGCACCACTATAAGAAGCTTGTGCTCCCATTCTCACAGTTCCATCAAAAAAAGAACATTCATTCATACATACATAGATGGAAAGTAGTGAACTAAGAGTAGGGAGTGGACGCATAGGGAGCTCAAGCATATGGAGAAGTGGTGCAGTTGATGTGTTTTCAGGTTCTTCAAGAAGGGAAGATGATGAACAAGAGCTTCAATGGGCTGCTATTGAGAAGCTTCCAACCTATCTACGCTTGACTAGGGGAATACTCACTGAATCACAAGGTCAACAACCTATACAGATTGATATCAACAAACTTGGACCACTTCAAAGGAAGAATTTAGTGGAGAGACTAGTTAAGATTGCTGAGGAAGATAATGAGAAGTTTTTATTGAAGTTAAGAAAACGCATTGATCGGTATGATACTAAAGTATTGTTTTAATTGACATATTCCAGCTTATTTAATTGTATAAACAGTTTTGTGAGACTATTTGGAAGAACTCGTGGAAATGGCTTATTACATGTCTATAATCTGTTTTTAGTTAGATTATGAAACAACTTATAGTTTATATCATTACAATTTTATTTTATTTTAACTTTTGATAAAAATAACTTATACGTAAGTATATATTAACTAAGTGCTTAATTATGCTATTTATTGTAATGTATCTTTAATAGTTTTTTTTTTCTTTCTTGTTTGCTGCATGTGTGAGGAAATTTACATGTTTATGTGTTTGTGTTGTTGTGTGCAGGGTTGGACTTGATATTCCTACAATTGAAGTTCGTTTTGAGCACTTGAATGTCGAAGCAGAAGCTCATGTAGGAAGCAGAGCATTGCCAACAATCTTAAATTTCTCCATTAACTTGTTGGAGGTAATTTCAATATTTACTGTTACTTTTTAATTGTCGATTTTTTAGAAGAATTTCGTTCTTATTTTTGTGTCGTTTTTAAAATTCAATGCAATATTAACTATTGTTTTGTTAATAATACTCATGATTATTTCTTAAAAAGAGAGAAATAAGTGTAATAAATATATAAGAGTATCACAGAAAAACGAGAATTATTTTCATAAAAAAACAACAAAATACACTGACAAGTTGTAATGTTAATGCATTTGTGCTATCTTTTTGAAGGGGTTACTTAATTATCTTCACCTTATTCCCAGTAGAAAGAAGCCTTTCACAGTTCTTCATGATGTTAGTGGAATCATCAAGCCTAAAAGGTAACACAACAATGTCTTTATGAAATTCACATGAAGGATTCTTGGGAAGAAAAGCTATTTATTTCTAAATCAACGTTTTGTTCTGCCTTTTGCAGAATGACACTACTCTTAGGTCCTCCAAGTTCTGGAAAGACTACATTGTTGTTGGCACTGGCTGGAAGACTCAATAAAGATCTAAAAGTAAGCACATGCTAGATTACTCTTGTTTCAACAAGTGCATCAATGAATGCTTGTTTAGGTTTGAGAATCGTATTCATTCATTTCCATTGCTGATTAATTGTAGTTTTCGGGGCGAGTTGCGTATAATGGTCATGAGATGGAAGAATTTGTACCTCAGAGAACATCAGCTTACATAAGTCAAACTGATTTGCACATAGGAGAAATGACAGTGAGAGAAACATTGGCTTTTTCAGCAAGGTGTCAAGGGATAGGAACTCGTTATGGTCAGTAAGATAACCCTTTGTTGTCTGTATCATGAAGGTTTATGTATTGTCACTTTTTTTTTTAAGTTAGGGAAGGAAAAACTATTATTAATTAAAGTGACACACACTTATGACCATTTTACAACTATCTGCAAGGAGATTTGAACTCTGTCTCTTGAGATTATAAAGTTAAGCTTTTACTACTGAGTTGACGCCTCATATACTTTATCCTTCACATTTGATTGAACTGTTTTTCAACTTTATGTAATTGACAGATATGCTGGCAGAACTATCAAGAAGAGAGAAGGCTGAAAACATTAAGCCAGATCCTGATCTTGATATTTATATGAAAGTGAGATGAGATAAAGATCAAGTGCATGTTGTGATTGACAGTTAGTTTTGCAAAATCACGGTGACACTATGATTCCGTTGAAACTCCCAAGTGTAACTTTTGCCAAAATCATGATAGTACATCGTGATTCAGCCAAACTGACTATCAATCCAAACATAAAGTAAATGTTAACAAACCTATTTGCACAATGAATAGGTTAGAGATAGATATAGCTAAACATGTTGAATTTTCAGGCTGCAGCACTAGAAGGCCAAGAAACCAATGTAGTTACAGATTATATAATTAAGGTAGTAAAGCCAATTCAATAAATTTGTTAAGATGATTTTAGGATAAAATTAGGAAGAAGCTTAACTGTTCCTGTAACATTTGGCAGATTTTGGGACTAGATGTTTGTGCTGATACCATGGTAGGGGATGACATGATTCGAGGTATTTCTGGCGGACAGAAAAAGAGGGTCACAACTGGTAAACCACAAATCCTCATTATCTGTGTACTACTAATATGAAACGAAGTGTTTTTAGTTTAGTTTATTTTCATTTGTGTTTTGTGAAACTCAATAGGTGAGATGCTAGTTGGACCGGAAAGAGCGCTTTTCATGGACGAAATATCGACCGGTTTAGACAGTTCCACCACATTTCAAATGATTAATTCACTAAGACAATCCATCCACATTCTGAATGGAACAGCTCTCATCTCTCTTCTCCAGCCAGCACCTGAAACTTACGAGTTATTCGACGACATAATTCTCCTCTCAGACGGACAAATTGTGTATCAAGGTCCAAGGGAAAATGTCCTCGAGTTCTTTGAACACATTGGTTTCAAATGTCCAGAGAGAAAGGGAGTAGCAGACTTTTTACAAGAAGTACTTTTTTTTGCTTAATAGACTAAGACTTATTTTGCTCTTTACACTTTTAATAAAAGATACTAACTCAAATCTTTCTATTCATGTATATGGCAGGTAACATCAAGAAAAGATCAAGAACAATATTGGGCAAATAAAGATGAGCCATATACCTTCATCACTGTTAGAGAATTTGCTGAAGCATTTCAATCATTTCACATTGCTCGAAAACTCGGCGACGAACTTGCTACCCCATTTGATGCCTCCAAAGGCCACCCTGCTGTTTTAACCAAAAACAAGTATGGTGTGAGCAAGAAAGAGCTCTTAAAAGCATGTGTATCCAGAGAATTCTTACTTATGAAAAGGAATTCATTCGTCTACATTTTCAAGATGTGGCAAGTAAGCACTCGCCATTCAAAAAAGCTTAATTAACCATCATTACTATTTCACATTGATTCATGTTTGATTTCATTTGTTTTCAGTCGCCATTCAAGAGAAGCTTAATTAACCATCATAACTATTTCACATTGATTCATGTTTGATTTCATTTGTTTTCAGTTGATTTTCACCGGCCTCGTAACAATGACATTGTTCCTACGAACTGAGATGCACCGGAATACAGAAACGGATGGTGGAATATATATGGGAGCTTTATTCTTCATACTAATTGTAATTATGTTCAATGGATATTCTGAGTTATCCATGTTCATTATGAAACTTCCAGTGTTCTATAAGCAGAGGGACCTTCTTTTTTTCCCTGCTTGGGCATACTCTTTGCCTACATGGATCCTTAAGATTCCTATAACCTTTCTAGAAGTTGGTATTTGGGTTGTGTTAACTTACTATGTTATTGGATTTGATCCAAGTTTTGAAAGGTGAGATTTATTTATTTTTCTTTAGTGCGTAAACTTTATACATAATAATTTGCTCCAATCTGATAAGACACCTCCCCTCATGGCAGGTTCATCAAACAGTACTTTTTGCTAGTTTGTATCAACCAGATGGCATCTGCACTTTTTCGATTTATTGGGGCAGTTGGAAGGAACATTATAGTTGCAAACACAGTTGGATCATTTGCTTTAGTTGCAGTTTTGGTATTGGGTGGATTTATCCTATCTAGAGGTGAAGTGTTTTACTTCTTGATGAAGTTTATTATCAAAAGATGCATATTTTTTGTTTCAATGTAATATGATGTCAAAAGCTCACAAAAACTATGTTCTTTTGCATCAGTTGATGTGAAGAAGTGGTGGTTATGGGGTTACTGGGTCTCCCCAATGATGTATGGACAGAATGCTATTGCTGTGAATGAATTCCTTGGAAATAGTTGGTCCCATGTAAGCAAGCAATGCAATCCCATGAATATCTTACATATACAAGAATACAAATACTACCTCCGTCCCTTTTTTTAAGGACATTTTGCTGTTTTGTGCAGATGTTCCTAGTGAATACTGTTGATTCGTGTTTGAAAACATGTGAATACTTTTTCATTGCAGGTTACGCCTGATTCAACCGAACCGCTAGGAGTGCAAATCTTGAAGTCACGTGGGATTTTCCCCGAAGCATATTGGTATTGGATTGGAGTTGGAGCTTCCATTGCATACATGTTACTATTCAACTTCCTTTTCCCTTTGGCCTTACATTATCTTGACTGTACGTATCCTATATATTAGAAGTATGTGCTTTTCAGTTTGTAAAAGTGATGTAGTGTTCTAAGTAACAAATGAAACATTTTACTGCAGCATATGATAAACCACAGGCTTTAATATCAGAAGAAGCTTTGGCTGAGAGAAATGCTGCCACTGCTGGAAATAGACAGCTAATTGAATTGTCGCCTGAATATGAATGCTCTTCAGGTGGGTTACTATTTTGCTTTGAAAACTTATTCCTATTTTAATTCACATGTTAATTTAGTGTGCAAGATGATCAGTATAATTTCGATGCAGCCGAAGGAAATAGAAGTCGAAAAAGTTTTCCTTCAACGACGGCGTCTGCAAGAGTGGGCAGCATTAGTGCAGCTGATCACAGTAGAAAGCATGGGATGGTTCTTCCTTTCACACCCCTCTCTATCACTTTTGATGAAATCAGATATGAGGTGGACATGCCACAGGTACAATAATGAACTTCAAAGACACTTTTATGTGAAGACCACTGTCCTGTCATCAACTTGAAATATAGTTGCCATTTCTGTATAGAGCATTAGAATAAGTCATCTTGCATGCACATAGCATAAAAATGTGACAGTAGTTTACAATTTCCCTCCTGACATATTTATAAGGGTCTTTCTTTATATTTGCTTGTAGGAAATGAAGGCCAAAGGTGTTCTTGAAGATCGACTTGAACTTTTGACCAGTGTTAATGGAGCTTTTAGACCAGGAGTTCTGACAGCTCTAATGGGTATAAGTGGAGCTGGTAAAACAACTCTAATGGATGTGTTATCCGGAAGAAAAACAACAGGATATATTCAAGGACAAATCACTATATCTGGATACCCTAAAAAGCAAGAAACATTTGCTCGCATATCAGGATACTGTGAACAAACCGATATCCACTCTCCCCATGTTACTGTCTATGAATCTCTAGTTTATTCTGCATGGCTCAGGTTACCCCCTGAGGTTGATTCTGCCACAAGAAAGGTAAAGTTTGTCAAAAAAAAAAAACAATTTTATTTTGCACATAAAACCATAGTATAATAACAAGACATGTAACGCACACCACAAATTGCAGATGTTCATTGAGGAAGTTATGGAGCTGATAGAGCTGACTTCAATAAGAGAAGCCCTGGTTGGATTGCCTGGTGTGAATGGTTTGTCCACAGAGCAGCGCAAGAGGTTGACAATTGCAGTTGAACTTGTTGCCAATCCATCTATTATATTCATGGATGAACCTACCTCTGGCCTCGATGCCAGAGCTGCTGCTATAGTAATGAGAACAGTAAGGAATACAGTGGACACAGGGCGAACCGTTGTCTGCACAATTCACCAGCCTAGTATTGATATATTTGATGCTTTTGATGAGGTCAGAGACCCTTTTCCTTTTTCTAAGTTTCTTACAAATCAAATTAGTATCACACTGTAAACATCTATCTTGTAAATTACAGCTACTTCTCTTGAAGCGTGGAGGAGAGGAAATATATGTGGGGCCATTAGGCCAGCATTGCTCTAATCTGATCAATTACTTCGAGGTCCCTATCTCTAATTTGTTACTAATATTAAATAATTATGTATTATCGATCATTTTTTCATCAAAGTAAATCATACCTGCTTGGTATAGGGAATTAATGGAGTGCCAAAAATCAAGAATAGCTATAACCCTGCAACTTGGATGTTAGAGGTTACTTCAGAAGCACAAGAAGAAGCTATAGGAGTTAACTTCACTGATCTATACAAGAGTTCTGACTTATATAGGTAAGATAGGCACAACTTCAAAACTAAAGCAAATTCCACATAGTATCATGTTTGGCAGAAAAATTTGCTTTTTAAGCATATATGGTTTACTAAGCCTAAGCCATATTGTATAATTACATTCAGGAGAAACAAGGCCTTGATCAAGGAACTAAGTACCCCTCCAGAGGGCTCTAAAGACTTGTTCTTCACAACACAGCACTCGCAGTCTTTTTTAACCCAATGTATTGCTTGCCATTGGAAGCAACACCTATCATACTGGCGAAATCCACCGTACAGTGCAGTGAGACTTTTATTCACAACAGTCATAGCCTTCTTGTTCGGGACAATATTTTGGAACATTGGCTCCAAAAGGTACCAAACAATGTTCCTAACTCGTTTCCGAGTTTCTGTTCATTATGACCTTACGAGTTTCTTTTCATTATTACCTTTATTCGTGTATACTTGTGATGCAGGGAAAGAAGACAAGATCTATTTAATGCAATGGGGTCCATGTACGCCGCAGTCCTCTTCATCGGGGTACAAAATGCTACGTCGGTTCAACCAGTTGTAGCCGTCGAGAGAACAGTCTTCTACAGAGAAAGAGCTGCTGGAATGTACTCGGCGTTGCCATATGCATTTGGACAGGTATGCATAAAGTTACTGATATTGTAATGACTAAGGAATGTTAACTATTAGTTAACAGATTAACTTTTTTAATTATTGAACACTAATCATATAAAATTGAGTGAGAATGCAAACTGTTTAGGAAACTTACCTCATTTGAAATACTCAGGTTGCTGTTGAGATCCCATACATACTCATACAATCGCTTGTATATGGGGTTATAGGGTATACCATGATTGGGTTTGAAATGACACCTGCCAAGTTCTTTTGGTATCTCTTCTTCATGTTCTTCACCTTGCTATACTTCACCTTTTTTGGAATGATGCTTGTGGGTGCTACCCCTAATCACAATGTTGCCGCTATAGTTTCCTTTGGCTTCTACTTGTTATGGAACCTTTTCTCAGGATTCATTATTCCCCGAACTGTAAGTTTCAGTGTCCCTCTCACTTCATTTTAATATTTAGACCATACAAGTGTAAACAGGAAACTCAACTCAAAATGACTAAAATGTTTTTGATCATGTAACAGAGAATGCCAATATGGTGGAGATGGTTTTTCTGGATTTGCCCTATCTCTTGGACTCTATATGGCTTGGTTACCACACAATTTGGTGATGTTAAAGAACGTATGGAGACTGGAGAGACCGTGGAAGAATTTGTTATGACTTATTTTGGGTATAGAGATGATTTCAAAGGTGTAGCTGCAGCTGTGGTTGTTAGTTTTTCACTAATCTTTGGATTTACATTTGCCTTTTCAATTAAGGCATTTAATTTCCAAAAAAGATGAGCATTTTGTACAACTTGACATTCGATCTTAATTGGTAAAAGAATAAAAGTAAGAAAGTTGTAAATATAATCTGAAATGTTTAAGAAATAAGAAGCTATGTATTGATTGGCTTGGTTAATGGAAAAAATGAAATAAGAAAGAACAAGTAGTACTAGTATTTTAAATGTCAGATGCCGCATATGACAGTCAGAAAGTTCTCTCTCATTCTACTACACCTAACACCTACAATTACAAATGAATCTTAATTCTCATAAGTGGTACAAAAAAGAAAAACAACAAGAACGAACAAAACAAACTTGTGCCCCAACTCATTTTCCCAAGCTATCTAAAAAGCTTTGCAACTCTTTCAAACCTTCAGCAGAGAAACTCCTGTGCACTCTAGAGCGCGGAGCTGCCAAATTCGGTGGAGGCTGCTGCTGGAAGCAAACCACCACAGCAGCTAAATTGTCTCCACTTTTTCTCTTCAAAGCCTCATCAACCAGATCTTTACTACACTCAGTTGGGTCGTTGTGCTCCTGTAGCCTGCGGCGAGCAAAATCTACAGCATTTTGGCTTCTAAAAACATCCCAAATCCCATCACAACCTATGATAAGAAATTCGTCCTCGGCAGTAAGTTTTGTAGTCATTAGTTCAGGCTCTGCACTGAGTGGTCCACCTTCTTTGCCTTTCATTCCTTCCATGTGCCAGTCACCGATAGCTCGAGCGACGTTAAGTTGCCCATTAAGATATCCATCGTAGACATACCCCCCAGATGCCTCGATACGCCTCTTCTCTTTCGTGCAAACCGGTTTGTGATCTCTTGACATTTCAATTGCTTTTCCACGTCGGCATAGCACTGCTCGGCAATCTCCAGCATTTGCCACCACCAGCAACCTGCATTTAGAAACTACAATCAACATGCAACTTATCACATGTATGTATTCGATGCCATGTCAGAGGAAGAGCATAAAAATAGAAATATGGGCCCACATTTGTGGCAGGCCGAAAAGCTCCCAAACCTCGATCAGATATATGGCTTTTGTACTTGTCCAAAAAACAAAACGATGTATGCCTAGATTATTCGATATCAAAATCCTGACCTTCCTATAACAAGAGTAGCCAATGCAGTGGTGCCAGATGCAAGGGCGGCATCCAGAGAGCAAGCTTCTGCAAATGCATTGTCTGTTTGAAGAAATGCTGAAGCAACTATCCTTTCAATATCCCCTGGGAAATCTTTATCCTCGAGAATGAACTTTGGCAAATGATTGCAAGCAAAGTCAGCAGCATGCTTTCCACCATGTCCATCGAACACCTGACCAAGCCATTGGACATATAATGTTATTTGACTTTTGCAAGTTATTTAGAAACAAATGCAAGCAACATAACTAAACTTATCTATTCTTGTCAGATATAAAAACTCCACGGCCAGCAATGGCGCATCTAGTATGCATTTACATGCATTGGTCGAAACATTTATACCAGTTATCAAAGAAGATTAACATGCGAACTAAGGATGTAAATGAATAAAAAACCATGAAGAAAAATTTAAAATCCGTTCTCACAACAATCAGTACCCCAATCAAGTTAAGTGCCAAGACAAGAGAGAGATATACCCCATAGAAAGCATTTGGTTCATCTATATGTTTTTTGAGCTCATGGTCCTGCATAAAGTTGTCAACACAAACATACACATCCTCCATACATGACCGGAATCCAACATCGGCGTATCCTCCAGAACGAAGCTTTGGAAGGAAATCAGATTGAATATCTTCAGTAACATCTTCAGCAGATACATCAGACAACTTTGTTTTCGTTTGCTGATTTAGCCATGAAAGTTCAGAAAAAAATGCACATAAAAAAAATGAAAAATAAGTAATTGAGAAACATTAACTTTTTCAGTGTAGAAAGAAACTTAAAAACCAGAAATAACACTACTGGCAGCAATCATTAATAACCAATGATAAGGTTACAAACTGAATAAACAAGGACAAGTAATCATTATGAGATGAACAAATGTAAGCAATTAGTTTCTGAAAATAATGAACAAAGTGCAATCTTTTCCAAATTTTACATGATATTGTTGCCACCTAATTTACAACTCCCTAATCTGACCAAACCAACCCATCATCACTGTTTCACATTACTCTTTCCCAACAAAATACTCCTATATTTTATTTACAATAATAAATCAAATACTCCTATAAACCAAAGCCAAAATACTTGTGCACATAAAACTCAACAGTTGTGCAACAATTTTCAATAATTCTCACTGCATCAAAGTGACAAATGGCAAAAAAAAAATAAAAGGAATGATTCTAAAAAAAACGTACAAATAAAGATGGAATCATTTCAAGAAAAGTAATAAATGATGTAACTGTTCCAAACAACAAAAGAAGAAACTTTCCTATTTCTGTCTACAAACAACTAGTAACATCATTATCACAATGAAAATACACACTATAAAAACAAACAAACAAACAAACAAAAACACTTTTCTTACAAGAGAAGCGTGGCGAACAAGGGATTTTCTGCATGGAATAACGAGAGGATCAGTGCGTTGACATTGACGATATGCAGCAGAAATTGATGGGTTAATAGGATTAGGAGGTCGACTCTCACTAGAATTACTTATACCTTCACTACAACAATTCACACCTTCAATTTCTTCTTCCATTTTTCTCAAACCATAACAAAAAATTCGAAATGGGTTCGACCCAGATTGAAAAAATCTATAGGGTGGTCACAAAAAGTGTAAAAATTAGGTCTTTTTTGTAGGGTGGTTAATTGAAAGGGAAATCTATTGGGTTTGAGAAATGTGGAGATATTTTGGAGAAAGAGGAAAGATTTAACCGTCGTATGTGAAGGCGGTGGTCGGTGGTTGGTGGGTTTTAAATTTGGAAAGTGCGGTGGCAGATTCGTTACGACGTCGTTGTGTGTTTGTTTATGTAACGTTGTGGAACGTATTTTCCTTGTTTTGTGCTTTGTCAACGGCATTAGCCTTTTCTTCAGGGGTACTTTATTTTCCCATAATAATCCAATAACCAAACTAAAATTATAAATTCAAAAATGCAAAAATGCAAAAAAGTATAAGTAGTGTAATAATAAATAATTATAATATTTTTTATGTCAAAAATAATATTTCTTTATATTTCATTCACAATTTAATACATAATATCTATATATTTTATTTTATTTATATTTTCTATGTTTCAATTTTGGATTGGGAAATTAGAAATATAGTTATAGTACGAAGATTAAAATAACTAATTATAGTATTAAATTTGTTGATATTTTAAATTGTTTTACTAGATTACTATCTGAAAAGAAAAAAAAATTATTAATTTATTATATTATTTATTACATATTATAAAATATATAATATAATTAAGATTAAATTAGAAAAAAATAATATAGTTGAAAAATTAAAAAATATATCAAAAGAAATTAAAAAAAAATAATGAAAATCTTATATTTATGGATGGGGTAATATTTGCTTAAACATGTCATACGTAGCTTTCTTTCAATATAAATTAAATGATTGTTGTAACAAACTTGTTTTTGTAAATCATTAGCCTCGGCAAGCTGGATTTAATGTCATATGTCTGATCTGAAATTGATTTTCAAGTTTTAATTAATGATTCGGCTGCCTCAACTAAATATGAGTTGTTCTCCTCCGAAAGCTAAGATCGGTTTTGTTGGATTGGGCCTTATATTATATTACACTAAGTCCTGCATGATAAATCCAATGTGGGGGGAATGGTTGGGTAGGTGGGTTTCAAAAAGAAACAATTTGGATAATTTTACCCCATACCCCTAATTATACCTATACCCCAAATCATGAATAAAATAATGTTTTTTTCCTTGTTTGAATTATAAAATTTCAAAAAAATTATCATTTTTCATTTCAAATTTTTTGAAAGAGTTTTTTTTCTAAATTTCTGAAGAACTTGAATATAAGTTTTCCGGTACACATGATACACTCCAGAAAATTTATTTGAAATTCTCTAGTATAGAAGCATCTATCGAAAAACATTTTTTGTAGTTCTCCGGTACATAAGACTTTTTAGGAAAATATTTTTTGAAATTCTCCAATACATAACACTTTTTCGAAAAACTTTATTGAACTTCTCCGATACATAGCTTGTTACGAGAAACTTGAGGCTTAACATTTCTGACAATGTCGACGATTTATTGTATATTAATTATTAATTATAATATATTAATTATTAATTATTATAGTGTATTAATTATTTATGGTGTATTTATAATGTATTAATTATTTAATGGTGTATTTACAATGTATTAATTATTAATTATTTATGGTATATTATTATTTAAAAATATTTATGGTATATTATTTATGATATATGATTATTTAAAAAAAATGGTGTGTACAGGAAATCTTGCAATGAAGTTTTTTTGGTAGAACAATTTTTTAGTATCGAAAATCTTTTCGGTAACAACCTTCTGTATCAGAAAACTTGAAAAAAAAAATTTCAAAAATAAAATGTATACCGAAAGTCTTTTTTCTGATTTCGGAAAAGATAAAATGGTATAAAAAAATTTTGAATTTGTAAAATAATAAAGAAAAAAAATAAGTGTATAATTGGCATTTTCAAAAAATTATTGGGGTATAGGTATAAAAGTGGGGGTACAAGTTAAATTTTTCAACAATTTGACATGTTTGAAAAACTTTTATATTTTGGTTCTTAAAAATTATTTTACAAATTTAATTTAGAAAAATATTTTAAAGAATAGAATTAAAAAAATAATTTATTTGAAATATTTGTTTCTAAAAAAAGATTTAGAGATGAGAAAAACAAAAAACTTATTTAATAATTTAATTTTTTTTAAAAGTTTTTAACTAAATAATTAAAAAAAAACTAAAAAATAGAAGTAAAACACCATTTATCTGTTTTGCTTTTTTAATT
>JBBPBR010000004.1:72900374-72927399 GCA_037974775.1 Cicer pinnatifidum
TATATATATTTATTTACTGAATATCATTTTGTTTGAGAGTATTTGTTTAAGAGGTAATAATGAGTGTGTTTGTTTTAAGAAAAAATCTATTATTCATTTGTGGCATAGGTTGGTTTCGTCATAAGTATAATGTTAAGAAAAAATCAAAGGTTAATATTTTTAATCAAGTAGTATTTATTCATTTTTTAAAACAATTTGCTCATTTATTTATTTATTACTTTTTGGCTCAGTGTCTAACATATATGTATTTTTTCTTTTATTTTTGAAGGTTGATAAACAAGAGATACAAATCACCTTAAAGATTTGATATCATATTTTTGTCAGACTTTAAATGTGTTTTGTTGGTTGATATGTGTAACTGTTTATGAGGTTCATTTTATTTTATTTGTAATTTTTTAAGGACTTTATAGAGTTTATTAATTATGAATTCATTTTGTTTTTTGTTTTATTGGAAGATTGTTGAATTACAAACTTGTTAGTAATTATTTTATTAGATTTGATTATAATTTTATTAGTTTTCCTTGTATATAAAGGTCTACTTTAGCTTATTTAAAACAATGTAAAATATAACATTTAAATATTTTAATGTAAATAAGGATTTTAAATAGGCTTACAGGTCAGGCCATGATAGGCCGTAGGTCAGGCTCAGGCCGAAAAAAAAGCTTATGATAGGCCGTAGACTAAATTTAGGCCTACAAAATTCATCGTAGGCCAGACTCAGGCCTTTCAAAGTCTGGCATGACCTGGCCTATTCCCACCCCTAGTGGTGAAGTAGCAATGTCAATTTACAAGGAAATTGGTTTGAATTGTAAATTCACCTATTTAAAATTTCTTGTTAAAATCTTAAGAAAATAACTCAAGAATTATCTTGGTTATGAAAATAGAAAACCAAGAACGTTCTTGATTTTGGAAACATAAAACTGATAACATTCTTGGTTAGTTAAAATCACAGTGTTAGTTTATCTATTTAACTTGATAATCAAAATGACTAAAAGTAACTAGAGATAAAGAAGAAATACCATACAAAGATATATTATGATTTATCCAACTCGGACTACATTCAATCCTCACAACTGTAAAAAATTTCACTAAGTGTTCAGATGGAGAATGTTCTTGATTTTACAACATTCTTGGTTTTACACAATTTTTGTTAAGATCAACCTTGATCTGTAACAACAATTCCTTTCCACCTAGAAATGATTTAATCAAGTCACCTATCAATCTTGAGAGGATTTTATAATTCACCTTTTAACCATAAAACATTTTTTTACAACAATATTCAAATTATAAACAACCCTTATAGTTTTGAGTTTTCACAATAATGATTTAGAGAGATTGGTTAAATTTAATTTTGGTCAACTTGTGTTTGAGAATAAATTCTTGATAAAAAGAACTTAGTAATACGATCTGAATATATGAAGATAAATTCAGAACTGATTCTTTTGCAAATGAGAAGCTTTCAAGTATGTAGGTGTATGTGATTGATGAATTTTCTTAGCACTTGAAGCTCTACATTTTCCTTGAGCTTGAGGTTTCTTTTATAGGCTTCAAGGATGTTGATGATAACTTTTTTGATCGTTGAAAAGGTGCATGCTGTCATGTGTCAAACTTGACCAAATACCAGACGTTTAGAACTTTGAATGTTACTATTTTGATCATTTTGCATTTATACTTCTGTGTTAACAATGTCTAATTTGTAGCTTCTCATTCTTGACTGTGATAATCATTTGTTTATGTACACAAACATCTCATAGATGAGATTAATCGATTCAAATTAATATTGTCTTTTGAATCATGCAAAATAGGTTGGAGATCGATGAAATAAGGTTGGAGAATGATGTAACAAAGCTGGATAATGATGATTAGTAAGTTGAAGAATGTTTGTATCATTTTGGATTGATGTCATCATACTAGATAATGATGTTGATCATTTTGAAGATAGTTGTTAATCATTCCGAAAAAAGAGGTTTGCTGCTGAAGATCAATTGTAACAAGTTGGATAATGTTTATCAATTTTGAGGCTGATGTTACACTGTTGGAGAATGATCATTTGTCACTTTTGCTTTGAGTTGTGTTGTTTAATCTTTGATCCTTTTGAGTGATTCTTTTGCTCCTCAATGAGAGCTGTATATTCCTACTATATGAACTGGAAATCCGTTCGCGTTTTGTAGAAGCTTTCCTTGCATTAAAAACTGATTTGATCTTACTTGTTGAAAATGACAGAAAGGTGGAGAACATTTTTGGTTTTCCAGATTATGTCAAGAACTTTTTTGGTTTAGTTTTGTTTATTTTTAACTCTTTATTTAAACTGATTTATCTTGCATATGCTTTGTACCTATCTTAGACTATTTCACTCAAAAGTACATGGTAAATTAACACATAATTTATAATCATAATTAGAGTCTTTAGTTAAGTTATATTTGTTTACATCAAAATATTAATTTGAGATTTTGCCTCAACAATCTCCCCCTTTTTTATGATGACAAATATATTAATTTCAATTTAAATTTTGATTCTAATTTTAATCATAAAGAGGTTAATAGCTCCCTTTCCGAATATGCTTCATATTTATCAAAATATCATTTCATTAATTGCATCTAAAAGCAAATTTACATACAGTAAATTTGGCATAGATTCAAACAATTTTGAAATATGCAGAAGTATAATTTACAAAAGGAATTCTTAAGTACTGATTTGATTAAAATAAAGCTAAACGAATCTTCCACTTTGTCACGACAAAAATGAATGGGAGAAGAAAATGTAAAGCTAATACTATTTAGAGAGGGAGAGGGAGAAGATCCTTTTGATGACGACAATCTTGAAGGTTATGGGACAACATGAAAGGAATGAGGAGGAACCAAATGAGGAGGATCAATCTCTAACTTCGGAGCAAGCTGGGTATTTATCCATTCCCGTATAGTTATAAACTCCTTGTCCTGATGGATTTTTTGAGCCATGATGGATTGGTTGGTGGAGTCCTGTTGGACTTTTTGTCACTTGGCCTAGTTTTTTGAGTTGTCCTTGGGTGTTGTGGGAAGAGTGGAGTGAGGTGGCAATGGTAGGAAGGGCCGTGAATGGTGATGTTGTGGGGCGAGTGGATGGTCCAGGAGTGTCGGGAAAGTTCAAAAATTGACTGATTACGAAGATGAAGGAAGTAGTCTTTTGAGGGGAAACGAAAGCTAGTGACATGACATATGAAATGTGATATGACAGTTGTGCACGTATGTCACTAAGTGGGTTATAGCGAGGAGGGAAGGTAGGTGAAGCAAATGATGTAGGTTGAAAAAATGAAGGGAGAATGATTGGAAAAGAACGTTCTTGAGTTCGTTGATGAGGAGGGGTGGATGGAGAACGTTCTTCAATGGCTGGTTGTGGAGAACATTCTTGAGCAGATTGTTGTGTAAAATGATGTGGAGAACGATATGGTGCAGGTGGTGGAGATTGTTCTCTTAGGCCAGTGGTTGATGCACTAGATTTGCGCACAAAGCGCTTTCTCTTGAGAGAAGTGGCGAGAGTTACAGATCTAGGAATGTGTTTTGCTGAAGACTGCTTCTTCATGTGAGACACATTCTTTCAAGAAAACTTGGAGATCTTGATGGTGTAGGTTTCAAACGATAAATAAACTTCAAAATGCCTGAATATCTTTTACAAGAGCATGTCATCCGTGACTTTGTTCTTCTTGTAGTCTGAATTGGTGAATAATGAAAATCACCTCTCCGTTACCAACCATTCAAGTATGAGGACTTCTTAAATTTTCATTATACAACTCGCACAGAAAAGAAAGTGCTTGAACAATTTGCTGGCATTTGATAACCCTTATCATGCGATTCAACACCATATCCCTTTAATATGTAATAAAGAAAAATACTTAATCTTTCAAATATGCAATAAATTTGCATCAATAAAATAAACTGTAGTATCTTTTAAAATTATTTATCTTCTTTCATGTTGTATTCTTAGAAATATTTATTTATGTATTGCCTTCGCATATGCAATATTAGATTGGTCAAACATACGTTGTTATAGATATAGTGGCAGATTCAGAAATATCAAGGTAATATTAGTTGTGGGGGCAAGAGCCCCATACCTTATGAATGGATCTCCCATGGTACATATGTATATTTATCAAATGAGATGAATTTTAATATAAGAGAGTGAAAATATTAAATTTTGACTATACATGAATAATTGAGATTGAAAATTTCAAACGACCATCTGTAAATTAAAGATATTATACAACCATTTATAAAATTTATCAATTAATACTTCAAATATTTTAAAAGTAGTAATTTAATTTTTTTGATTAATTTAAAATTTAATATGATAATTTTTTTGATTTATTTATCTATTTTATTTATTTTAAATTAAAGTAAAAATAAACTATTTAACTAAAAAATATTAATCATTTTAAAATTTAAGTTATCTATAAATAATTTCACACAAATTAAGAAATTTTGTTAATGCTGTATGAGATTTCTTTTAAATTACTTTATGAAAATATCTTCCACTAATTGTATGGAAAATACAAATTAAAATAATTAGAAAAAAATAGAATAATAACTTGTAAATAACATAATAGAAAAATAAGTATTTATAATTTATTGATATTATAAAACAGATATATTTTGCTAGAATTATTTATAATTCGAAACAAAGCGATTATATGTTTTAAGTGGCAATATGCAGTGAACTCACTACTTAATTAACAATTAAAGTAATTGATGTTGTTATTTAATATATAGTTTCGCTTCTAGAACTACTATGCAATTAAATAAATAATTGATTTAGTAATTTAATATATATTTTCGCTTCAAATAAATAATTGATTTTGTAACTTAAAATATATTTTCGCTTCTAGAACAACTATGCAATTAAATAAGTAATTGATATTGTCACTTAATATAGAGTTTTACTTCTAGAACTATGCAATAAAATATATATTTTTGCTTCTAGAGCAACTAAGCAATTGAATGGATAACTGATGTTGTCATAATATATATAGTTGAATCTTATGTGACAATAATACAATTCAAATATTAAAATAGTACAAAAAAATAATACAAAAAAATGGGGAGTGAAAATGAGATCCCACTTTTAGATTTTCGCAAAGTAAATGGAGTGACGTTAGAAGAAGGGAGTGAAAGATGGAAAGAAATGAGCAAGAAAGTGAGAGAAGCATTTGAGAGTCATGGTTGTTTCTTTATGCTAGCTGATCAAATTTCAAATAATTTACGTGAACAAATGTTCACGGACATGAAATCATTGTTTGAACTACCTGAAGAGACCAAAAAGAAGTTCTCCGTTGCAAAGGCTTATAGAGGCTACACAGCTAATAGCCACGTCATTCCCCATTGTCAGAGCTTTGGAATTGATGATGCTCTTAAACCAGATACAACAGAAAAATTCACTAATCTCATGTGGCCTGAAGGAAATCCAATTTTTTGGTAATTAATTATTTTATATTTATTTTTTATACAAAAATCTTACAAATATATATTGACTTGTGATTAATAAACTTTACAGCCCACTAGATGTATATGACTTACAATTAATTGATACTATAAATTTATTTATTCTAAGTTTGTATTAAAATTAAACTTTTGATTTCAATTATAATATGCATGTATCTACTGACTTTTGATTTTAATTTGAATGAAGTTTACTTTGACAATTTTTGTTTAAAGTTATTTTATTATTTGGTAATGAATTGTGCGTCATTGATGATATATATGTAGTGAAACACTCGGTTCATTGACTTCAAAAGCTCGAGGACTAAGTACGCTTATCTTGAAGATGGTTCTCGAAGGTTTTGGACTACCAGAACAATACAACTTGGATATTGAAGAGTTGAGTAACTCCAACGATTCACGAATGACTAGGTACATGCTTCCTAAGGAAAACAAGGATCTTGAGATTGCTTTGGTACCTCACACTGACAAAGGCACCTTATCAATCATATGTCACAATGAAGTTCAAGGTCTGGAGATTTTACCCAAAACAGGTGAATGGGTTGACGTAGTTATTCCCCCAAATGGCTATATAGTACTCGTCGGTGACATGTTGAAGGTAATATATAATTGTATATTTTATATAGTATTAATAATTATTTTATAACAATCTCATACGATAATTAAATTATGTGTTATAATGTCAAACCTTTTTCAGTAAATTGACACATCAGATACTAAAAAGTATTTATTAAATAGTTATAATTAATAAACCATGATTCTAACAATTTTAATTAATAGGCATGGAGCAATGGAAGGTTTGTGGCACCCGTACACAGAGTGGTGACAAAGGGAGATAAAGAGAGATTTGCATTTATACTTTTTACTGTACCAAAGGAAGATATGACAATTAAGGTGCCATCTGAATTGGTGGACGATGATCACCCTCTCCGTTACCGACCATTCACGTATGAGGGTTTTATAAATTTTCATTACTCAACTCGCACAGAAAAAGGAGTGCTTGAAGAATTTGCTGGCCTTTGATTCTTTTCAGTGTGATCCAACACCATGTCCTTTTATTATGTAATAATGAGATGTACTTGAACTTCCATATATGCAATAAATTTAGATCAATAAAATAAAATGTGTTGCCTTTCAAAATTATTGATATTATTTCCTGTTGCACTCTTAAAAATATTTATTTATGTAATGTCTATTGCATCAATCAAAAGTACTTATTTTATTTAGGTGCACTTTTGGTCCCCTATTATAGGTGAAAATTGAAAGTAGTCCTCCTATTTTGTTTGTCCCCAGTTTTAGTCTCCCAAACAGAATTTGAGGCCAAATCATGATGAGTTGTTATTTTTTTAATGACGTGGCAGACACTTACTAAACTTATTATTATATTATTTCTGATTAAAAAATATAATTTTTATTTTCAAAAATCATTTTAATAATTGTGAAATATTTTTAAAAAATATAATTAAATTGTTAAAATTAAAATAAAATTGCAGAACCCTAATATTTTCAAGGGAATCGATGCAGTTTGCTCTGATAATTCCTTTCTGCTCCTCTAGTATATCTCCTTTACTATCTATCAAGAAGTATCTGCTCAGCTGAAACAGTAATGATTAAAAATCTGAATTATAGATTACCAACATAACTGGATTGTGGCAACTAGCTATTATATTTGTAAATAAATACTTGAATTTCTTTATTTCGTTACCTTTGTTTTTCAAAATCCTCTGAAATTTGATCGTACAGGATTTTCAAATTATCAAAATTTGAGCTCCCGCAGTTGAGATGGAAATCAAAAGGCACATATCAGACATAATCGCGAGTCATAAAACAAGAAAGGTATCAAAGAAAAAACTGAAACAAAGTAATCATAACTAACACTGCTACAGTTTAAAATATACCATAACCAAAGCACATTCCCAAACACAAGGTTGTAATAAAAGAGTATGAGGAAAAAAGAAGTCTAAATTCTCACCTCACACTTTGCTGATTTTGCATTTCGGCAGCATATGCTGCACTTAGTTGACCTTCTACGCCATGCTTCAAAAGTAAAATTAAGAAGAAATTGCTCAAATTAGTACACACAATTAACAAACACTTGAAACTTGAAACAGACACGAAACAGAGAAGACGAAATCGAACACGAAGACGAAAACGAAACAGAGACCACGAACACGAAGACGAAATCGGAATCGGATGATGATGAAGAAAACGAACAGGAACAGTTGCACGATTTGGGGCTTTAGCTTGAAACATGTTCATACAAATTTGGGGCTTTAGGGTTCTGCTTAGGGTTCTGTAATTTTATTTTAATTTAATTTTAACAATTTAATTATATTTTTAAAAATATTTTACAATTATTAAAATGATTTTTGAAAATAAAAATTATATTTTTTAATCAAAAATAATATAATAATAAGTTTATTCCACGTAAGCGTGTGCCACGTCACCTATTTATTGACACGCCATTAAAAAATTGACAACTCATCATGATTTGACCTCAAATTCTGTTTGGTGACTAAAACTAGAGACAAACAAAATAGAGGGACTACTTTCAATTTTCACCTATAATAAGGGACCAAAAGTGCAACTAAGGCTTTTATTTATATATATATTGTGTATGAATCAAATTATATCAATACTATATTTGTCTATCGTGTTTGTAAGTGTTCTAAATCGTATAATACCGAATTCAATTCTTTCTCATGAAAAGATTGATTAACAAAGCTAAAATTATAAAATCTACGGCTATCTTTTCCCTACCTAAATTGTTATGTAATTTCCTTCGTGCAAAGCTACATAGTTACTTTAGGAGGAGGACTATTGCATGAATACGCTCATTAAAGTGTGTTTTTATCGGTCGTTTTCAATTCTAATACAATCGTAAGATATTTTTCTTGGTTTTGTGTCTAATTCAATTTTTAGGCATGATAATCTGATTCAATTCTCTATCATCCATACAATCCATCCACTACTTAATATGAATTTTAGTGGATTTGATCCAATTCATCTATTTAAAAACATGGATTGATCTCATTCCTCTATTTTTCTCAAAATTCAATGAATCACATAGTGTATTTAATAAAATCCAATATATTACATATTTAAAAAATATATAATTTAAATAAATTTTCTATATTGATTTCAAAAAATATATTTATTATAAAACTAGTTTTTTAAAATAGTTTTAATTAACTATTTTAAACCAATTAATTCTTAAAATAGTTTTTTTAAACTAATTTAAAATTTATTATTTTAAAAACTGTTTTTAAAAAATCAGAATTTTTAATTATTATTTTTATTACTAATATTTTTATTATATTAAAAAATGTAATATAAATATTGTTTTATTTTTGTTATAAAACATAGTTTTATTTTTAAAAAAATATTTTCTTATTAAAAGACATATATTTTTTTGCTGAAATAAAAAATAGAATTCAAATATTTTTCATTATTTTTAAAAAATAATAATTTATTAATTATTAATTTAAATTGGTTGGTGGTGTCTATGGAATGAGGCGGGAGCACCGTCTCCGGCCACTACTCTTATTATTTAATTATTAATTAGTAAATCAATTACCTATTTAAAAATAGTAATAATAAATTATTTTAAAAAAATAATACAAAAAATAGTTTTTAAATAATATTTTGAAAATAATTAAAAACAGTAATTTTCAGTATTTTTTAATATTTTAAAAACAGCTTTATATTTAGAAACAATCTTATTAATATTTAAATAACACACTTTTTAAAATGATAAATTAATTAATGTTAAGAATGATAAAAACTATTTTTTTTTGCTATAATAATAAAAAACTATTATTATTATTGTATATATATAATTTATGTTAATATTAAAAAAATTATCAAGTAGATTTGAAGGATATTCATCCATTAAAATGTGATAGTGAATGAATTGAAGGGTTTCTCATTTGTCAAGCTATCATAGACAGTGATTTAAAAGTCACGGTGAACGGTTTTTAATTTGATTATAACCAAAAAAATTTCCGTCATCTGTCAGCTGCAATTTCAATTGCATACATAATAACTACAATCAATTCAGTTTGAAGAGTCGAACTAATGCCAATATTAACTGCAAAGCAACCTAAAAAAGAAACATTGCTACTTCTAAAGATACCCCAACAAACTGAAGGTCTAGGATTTCCTAAGGCAGAGCTTTTGGAGGATGAATATTGACCTTGAAGGCTTTAAGAATTGTGAATTCTTTAATGGAAGGGGTAGAGGTAATCTTTGTTCCATTTCCTGAAAGAGATTCATTGGAGGTGACAATGTTTGATGATGTCTTCCAAGAGATAGTTTTGTTATTAAATTTGTTTTGGTTCCTTCAATACCACATGACAACAAGCACATTAATAATACTAGAAAGAGTTACTACTTTGCATTGAAGGAACTATCATCTCTAGCAAATTTCCAATATTTCAATGATTCTGATTGTGTTGATGTTTAATCTGAAAATTGATCAAGTCAAGACCAAAGCAGTTGAACAAAATTACACTGACATAAAAGACGACAAGTGGTTTTTATGTTTTTCTTATATAAATTGCACATAGAAACAAGTTTAAGATCCGTAACACTCATATTATTCATATGTGGAGATTCTATTATGTATAATTTTTCAAATCAAAAGGGATTTATTGGTTTATTCCAAATCATTTAGCCCATTAAATATTTTGACCTATTGATATAATTAATTACACTGATAACCATTTCCATAAAAAGTTACTACCAGAGACTAAAAACAAAAAATAATATGATTAATTACATGGACCAAGTAATAAATATTTAAACTCTAAAAGAAAAAACAAAGATTTTAGCTTATTTTTCAAGAAGGGCTTCACTTCAGAACAGTTTCAGGCAACGGAAGAGAGCATGGAGACATCGGACAAACACTCAATTGTCGACCAAATTTTAGATCAACTCTACACCGTCGGTTACGTCGATGCCACAGATTCCGATGCACCGCCTTCGGAGAAAATCACCGCCGCTCTTTCCTGGATCATCTCCGCCCTCAACATCAACACAATGCACGTTATCTCTTTCCTCTCAATCAATCAATGAATCGATCGATTAGGGTTCGTTAATCGTTTGTTTACATTCATCGCTCATTTTCTCTTTTCGTTTTGCAGATACGACGATAACAACACGCACTGCATCGAAGAATCGCTAAGATTAATTGGATGTCCATACTCTCTTCGATCATCTCATATTCAAGATCTTGATACTGATTCTCTTTTCCCCGTTATTCAATGGCTTACTTCAAACCTAAAATCAACACAACAACACCGTTGTTTCACTGAGGTATTGAATTGAACTCTCGCCTTTTCATTTTTCATTTTTCAATTCTGAGAATAGTTTCATAAAATGAATGGATTGCCTTATTTGTTTCATGCAGTCCTGATTTTTCGTAGGTCTGTCACGATGAAGATACTACTATTGAAAATGAGGATGAACCTAATACTACTTCGATAACCACATTGAGTCACAATTTGGATGATCTGGTTTGTGAAATGGATGATATGTGTTGCTATTATCGTTTCTACACTGATTTATTTGTCTTTGCTATTTATAATTTTTGTTCTTTTTTTTCCGGGTATTATAGAATCACCAAAAGATGAATGTTGTGGAGAAGTTAGATCAGCTACGGGAGAGAATCAATAAGGAAGGTGCTGATTCTGCTGTGCAGAAGTTGTACACTTTAATGATGTCTTTGAAGGTGAATTACTAGAACTGTTTACTTTCCACAAACATTTTCAAATTTACTTTGTATGTTGGTGGCTAGAATGACATTTGGTTATGATTTTTTTCCTTTTAATTGTGATATAGAGAAGACGAAAACTAATTAGAGAAAATGCATTTTCAGAAACACAGAAAACAATGTTTTTGACATTTTTCAGAATTTTCAATCTATTTTTAAAATGCGTTTTCAAAAACTTACATAAGATATTCTTTAATGTTTATTTTATATTGGTGGAAATGGAAACAGGAAGCACTGAAGCAAACAGTTTTTTTTTCAATTGATTTAATATTCAATCTTTCAAGCCAGCTGTAAAATGCAGTTGATTTAACTATTTTTTTAATTAATAATTGCATTAAAATTGAATATTACGCATTCCTTATTCTATTCACTTTTAGTTTAGGATCTCGAAAGGAAGGAAAATCACTTTCTGTTCGACCGTGATTCTAAGCATTCAGAACTTCAAGCTGTGATTAGTGCACTAGAGAGAAAAATAGCAAATGCCCGTAATGATAGCAAGAGCCTTACTGATGGGCTTCATCATTCTTTTAGTGAATCACTTGAAAGAGTCAATTTGATGAAAAAGGTAAAATTGTTTTAATAAGTGGGCTTGCTTTCTATTATTTTCTATTCTTATTTTTTGATGCTTGATGATTTTAAATTGTGGTTGCAGTCGCACGACAAATACCCAAAATGCAAATAAATTATCTGCATAAATCTTTCAAACTGCAATATTGCAGTCACAATTAGGATTTCAAACCACAATTTAAAACCATGAACTTCGTTTGAATAGTTCTGGATCCTTTCTTAATCCATTGTTGCAATTACTATAAGCGTATAGTTTTCCCTCCTTTCTGTTAGGAACTTGCTGCAAGACTAAGGAATGTAGTTGCAGTAAGACGACGTATTGATGACCTACCGTGCCAATCCGAAATTGTCCAGTATGTTTGTTTCTTTCACCTTTCACTTATTCATGATTTCCCTTGTCTTTATACTCTGTAAAACTCTTCCCTGAATGAGATCAATTTGTCCTTTACCGGGTTCTAAATAGGTGCAAGTGTGCAACTAAAATTCATCCATGGTATTTTTGTTCTTCAAATTTCATTTGCACATGTTTCCAGCGTCGTTATGCTTAACGAATGGGGTTGAATACATGCAGTATCTGATTCCAATTTTGTGCTATTAGCACTCACTTTCAACTTGAGGCGCAGAAAAAAAAAAAACTAAATGAATATGTTATGGATCATTTTTTTTATACTAACGTATATTCTCAATTTCCACAATATTAATGTCTCCCAAACTAAATTTTATAGAAAGAAAGAAAGCACATCCCTGATTAATCTTATATTTTATTTAATTGGACAGGAAATTTTCTTATTAATGACCTTTATTTATCCCTACTAATCTCTAAAATATTTTTAATTTTATTCACGTTGGAGCTATCTTCCTAGTACATATGTATCCTTGGATGAGATGAAATAGATTCTGTACAAGGATTTTTTTTTTTTAAGAATAATTAAAAAGATGCTTCTGCAGGTATGAATGCCGGCTCTCAGAACTGTATGCTCAAATACAGGTTTGTAAATTCTTTTGATAGAAGGAGTTTATTATGGAGGGAAAAGTGAAAAAGTTTTGCTAGGGGGATGATAATGTTGTTTACTGTTAAGTTATTCAACCATATTCATTCTTGTTCTAATTATTATAGAATGCCCTTGGTATTTGCTACTGTACAGGGAAAACATCGACAGACCCGCAAATATTATTCTACCTACAATGCTCTTTTGGAAATAAAAGAGTTGATGTTAAAGGAAACATCTTTATTGAATTCGATCATTTCACAGGTAGTCATTGGAGAATTGGAGCATGCTGTAAATTCTTTCTTAACATTTGCCTTATAATTTTGCTTTCTAAATGTTAAATATTTAAAAATCAATACAAATGATATGTTAGTTGTTCCTCAAGGTGCTGCTCTGCTCTATATGCTCTATCTGTTCAGGGCCACTTCTATTTAGTGCTGTTTTCCCTTGTATTGTTTTTCACCTTCTGTACGTATCTGTTCTCCCAGCACTACTTGTGCTTAGTATTGTTCCTTTCTTGTATATATCATTCCCTTCTAGAAAAAAAAATGTAATATTTGCTCGTGTTCAATAATTATACCTCGCTAACATTTGCTCAGGCTTCTGCCTATCACATTAGTACTCTCTGCACCTACCTACATTGCTCTATTTTGCTGAGTTATGCTTTCAGCGGTGCAAACCTCCAGATTATTTCCAGCATAATGTTTCTTGAACTCAAAACATAGTGGCTGAGAACCAAAACTGTTTGACCTAAACATTTCATCATCTTATTTGTTATGAAAAAAATGTGCTTTTTAATGTTTTCTGAACAAATTTTATCTGTTGTCAATGTTTTTTCTCTCCAATTCATTGCAGTTTCAAGAGGCCTTCAGTAGTACTGATGGTCGTATAAAACTTGTTCGTTCCATGGAAGGAATTGTCAATGGAAGTCAACAGGTAATGCTATTTTTGCATCCGTGAATAATCAATTTGGAAATTCAAATGTCCCTTATTACTAAGCTTTCATAAGCAGCTTGGAATTATACTGTCCTTATATTTAATTGTATCAGCTATTAAAAAACCTTTACAAGTAGTTTTAAAAGTGCATACAATGTAATGTTAAGCGCAACTCTTTCCTTTTTGCATTGACCAATTGACATAGATTATGTGTTAAGGCCTTTTTTTTTGACAAACTTGTGATTATTATTTGGACAATAAGTTCATTACATCCATATTTAATTTCGTGATACTTAAGGGAAGATGATTTGAGTTTTTAATTGTAAAAAATGCTTATTTTCGGTACATTTTCTGTTTGGTGTGGATATTAACAAATATGCAAAAATGTGTTATTTTTCTTTTTATCTTGAGTATATATATTCTTTCAATGAATGTGCTTTCTGTGATTAAGAGTCTTAGCTGCTGCATATATGTACAGAAACTAGAAAAGGTTCAACTAGGGCTTCAAGAAGAAGAGAAAAATCTTAATGACCTTAAGGATAGGTATGCTGCAGCAATTGGTGAGCAAAAGCGCTGTTATTCTTTGTTGAAAGCTTATCAGGTATGCTTTCTCCAGTTCATTATATAGCAGTCTAGGTGGTAGAAGAGTTTTAGCTTTTTGGTGCCAATTTTGTATATAGGTTAATCTTCATGGGGACCTTTTTCCCCATTTCATAATATATAGTTGCGTACCCTTCTCTTTGTATGAGATCCTTGATATCGAGAAATTATGTATGATTTTTCAATTAATGCATGCTGAGCTGAGTGAACTCATTTAGATAGACAGGGCTTTCTGTGCATTCATTTTTGTTAGTTAAAAAACCCAGTAAAACACTTTGTTAGTTCATGATAGCCAAGTATCTGATAAGGCATCAGTCAAATTCACAATGCCAATTTTGCACATGTTTGATCTTTTTGGGGACCTTTTCCCGCACTACATAATTGATAGTTGTGTGTCTTCTTTTTTGTATGAGATCATTGATATCCATAAATTGTACAATTTTATCGAGGTGTGAGCTAAGTAAACTCATTTTGAAAGACAAGGCACTTCTGATTTTTTACTTAAAACACAAAATCAGACTAACTATTGCAAGTCGTGTAACTGCTCATGGCATCAGTTGATTTCAGGATAGCATTTTCGAATTGAGACTTTAGCTGGAAATTCTTTGTACTCTTAAAACATAAGATTGCTGGTTGTCATTCTTACTGCCTTTAATATTTTTTGACTTATGAAATAGTTTTCTTTAATCGCCAGGAAAAATGTGCCAAGAATGAGAGGTTTCGGCGTCAAAGTTCCAAATGAAAATTGCTAACATCTTTGAGGTTGAGTTGCATGAAATATTTGCATCATATCAAATCAGTACGGCTCGATGGTCACAACGAACTCACAATACCATGGGTTAACAAGATTATCTGCAGTTTATAAACTGATGCATGAGCTGCGGTTATGGGGTTATGATGATTCACATTTGTTGACTATTATTATTTACAATTAAATAAAGCTTTCTTTATGGTTTAGGTTTTGTACAGTTTATCCTAAAACTGGATATCATTCCAGTCCCCCAAAGGACGAGTATTCTCCACTTGATAGTTGATATTTTTACTATTTTCAAATGGTTGAAAATTCTTACTATTTGTGTGACATAAAAAATGATAAATTCATACTCGTGAAATATTGCAGAGACTAATTGGGTCAAATTGCTTAAGATTAGAAGCACGTTTAACTTTAAGAATAAAGGTAACCATGATATCATTTTATGTATTGTATAGTGCTCTTGTGCTAGGACGATGAAAATCAACATAAACCAACTTATGAAGAGAAGGACCGTTCATCCCATTGCCATTGGCGTTGACATAACATTGCCCCAAAACCATCCCTCTCGAAAGGAAGGATGTTGAAACCATCTATTTGACAGAGCTCTACAAATTTGTTTCAAAGCAATAAGAATGGTCATATAATTAATTTTTAAAATGTAAAATAGTGATTTTTTATTAGACGTTAAGTAAGACAAATTTACAACGATAGTTAATAAAAAAGGTTCACTCCAAATCCATAAATGAGATTTGTGAAACACATATCCTTAATATTATTACATTTGTGTTATTTTGAGACACTTTTCATATTAAATTTTGATAATAAACTAAATAATTAACACAATTTAAATATGCGATTAATGATATTTAGCAAAAGGTTAAATGATTATAATATGGAGACATTACTCATTAATATAGACATGTAAATAAATATGTAAGATGGTGAATCCACAAATGTAATTAATTTTAAAAAAAATGAATATCTGAAAATTAAATATTTTTTTACGGAAAAATTATAACTATATATTACTACCTAAATAATAATTAAAAATATGATTTGTTCGGAATTATCATGCATAACGTATAAATATATTATAATATTAATATACTACAGTATAATAATTAAATAGTTATTTAAAACAAAAGTCAATAGGTATGAGTACAGATATTTGGGTTACATGTATTCTAACCCCTTCGCCCTCCTCCATTAATTAGCAAAAATGTTAATTTATTTTACTTGTTGATACATTATCTTATTTGGCTCATGTCCTTATTTTATTTTATCCGTAAATATTTGTAAGTACTATTTCTTTTGACATCCTTATTATTTACTATAAACACAATTAATTATAATTTTAAATGTCATTAAACACAATTTGTATTTAAATTATAATTAAAAAATTATGGTTAGTTGTATTGGATGAACGGCTGGTGAGTTGTAATATTTTATTTTATATATATATATATATATATTACTCATATACAAAAGTTAAAAACAAATATTTAAACTGCATTAACAAATTTCATTTATTGTAAATTTTAAATAAAAAAATCATTTATCCTTAAAATTTAATGTTAAATTTATGTGAAAATATAATTTATAATAATAATATACAAAATAGTCCTTTGGTTGATTGGGGCAGGCAAATCAAAGTGGGGGGAAGTAAAGAAATAGGAAGCGAATTAACAAGACAAAGATGAGGATCTCATCTGATCTAGTCGTAGATGAATGAATAGTAAAAATATGTAATAATTAATAGTTGAAGTGAAGAAGTTTCAATCATTCAATTCAACTCCAACTCCAACTCACTTCCATGGAGACTTACCCACTACTGCTTACGTTCTTCTTCTTATTCTTTTCGGTAATAATAATTACAACTTCTCATATCATTTTTCCTCTGATTTTTAGGGTTTATTTATGCCTTCCCTATTTTTTTAATTGCGTTTGCAGATTCTGTTTTATGCGAATCATGTAGATTCCTCAACCATGTAACTATTCAATTCTCTTCTTTCTTTTTATTTTTTCTTTGTAATAATTCATATACCTGTTTAAGATCTTAGTTACTTTCTCTCTGCAGAGGATCGCGTTTCCTCTATGACTGTGATCAATGTCGTCGCGCCAAGGTGTGTTCATCTCGCATGTTACCATATCAATATGAATTAATTCATTAATTAATTAATTTGTATTTTACATTATTATTTTTTTGTTGCAAACAGGAACGAGATATTACTAATACTAGAGTCCGCAGTTATCCTGATGAAAAGGTTTTCCATTCTTTCACATTATTTATTTATTTTTATGAGTTTAAATTTAATACTCTATTAGTGTAAAATATTTGCGCTGTCATCAAATCACAATCCATCATTTATGCAATTTTAGAAGTAGTTGTGATTGAAATCGAAACTTTTTTAATACTTCGACGACGATCATAATTAGTTGACAGTGTAAAAGATCTTTACACTGATGGTGTATATGAATTAAATCATTTTTATGTATCCACAGGAAAGGAGCCGGTGATGATAATTTATGATCATATCATAATAATTATAGAATAATAATGATTTTATGTAGGACATTGATATAATTGCATCATATAGCGATGCGTCTGGTCATCTTCGGCTAGCTAGGTTGAAAATGAGTAGCTTATCTGATTCATGGGTTTGGGAAAATCCTAACACTGAACCTCAAAATAACTCCCAGGTACGTTATCTTTGCTTTTATCTAGAGCAGAAAACATGAACTACTGTAATGTATTTAATTTAACTTTAGCATTTCAATTTCTTGTTGTAAGTGTAATGAGATTTTGATTACAATTTGAGCTGCCCCTTTTACTTTATTATGAGTCATGACTATCTGGTAATATTTAGAATCTGATATACTTACAGGGAGGATTGGTTTCATTGCAATCTGATTCAAGATTTGAAGACAATCTCAAGCACTCCACTGATGAGCAAGAAAACATTAAATTTCCCCATTACTCGTCAATGACAATGACTCCAGTGAAGATGAAGCGTCGGGTAATTAATTATCCGACTTTGTCTTTTGCAACTCAGCCAAACAAAAGATGTTAGGGAAAAGATTAAAAAAAAAATTTACTGTTGGTTTGTGCTATTTTAATGGTTTCATATCCCTTAGATAATGCGGCTAGAAAGAAGAAAAGCTCGTGCTGCTGAACTTATTCAGAAAGACAAAGAAACTGACAATCGCATTGTATCAGCAGCAATTGAACGCTCCGAAGGATTGGATACCACTATCAAGGGAAAGTATAGTATATGGAGGAGAGAATACGAAAACCCAAATTCTGATTCAACGCTGAAACTCATGCGAGATCAAATAATAATGGCCAAAGCTTATACAAATATTGCAAAGTCTAAGAACAAAACTGTTCTTTACAAAGCTCTTGTCCAACACTCCAGAGATAGTCAACTAGCGATAGGAGATGCAAATTCTGATGCTGAGCTTCACATTGGGTATTTTTCTTATAGACTTTGTCTTGTTTCTTGGGCTAATTAGTTTGTTTCAATTTACGTATAAAGTTTCTCCTTATTGCCTTTTCTAGAGCACTTGATCGGGCAAAAGCTATGGGTCACATTCTTTCTATAGCAAAGGACCGACTTTATGACTGCAATTTGGTGTCAAGGAAGTTAAGGGCAACGCTTCAGTCAACCGAAAATAGAGTGAATATGCAAAAGAAAAGAAGTGCATTCTTGATTCAGCTAGCTGCAAAAACAGTGCCTAGACAATTGCATTGCCTTCCCCTGCAACTAGCAGCGGACTATTATCTACAGGGATATCATAAGAAAGGAAATGTTGACTTAGAAAAGACTGAAGATCCATCTCTTTTCCACTATGCTATCTTTTCTGATAATGTACTGGCTGCATCTGTGGTTGTTAATTCTACTGTGCAGAATGCAAAGGAGCCTGAGAAGCATGTATTTCATATTGTGACTGACAAATTAAATTTTGCAGCGATGAAAATGTGGTTTCTCATCAACCCTCCTTCAAAAGCAACTATTGAAGTTCAGAATGTTGATGATTTCAAGTGGCTGAATTCCTCTTATTGTTCTGTTCTACGTCAACTTGAATCAGCAAGAATCAAGGAATATTACTTTAAAGCCAATCATCCTTCCTCCCTATCTGCTGGTTCTGACAACCTAAAATATAGAAATCCCAAATATTTGTCGATGCTGAATCACTTAAGATTCTACCTTCCTGAAGTTTATCCAAAATTGGACAGAATTCTATTCTTGGATGATGACATTGTCGTGCAGAAAGATTTATCACCTCTTTGGTCAATTGATTTGAAAGGTATGGTGAATGGGGCAGTGGAGACATGCAAGGAGAGCTTCCATAGGTTTGACAAATACCTAAATTTTAGTAATCCACTGATCTCCAACAATTTCAGTCCCGATGCATGTGGTTGGGCATTTGGCATGAATGTGTTTGACTTGAAGGAGTGGAAGAAACGAAACATCACCGGAATATATCATCGGTGGCAAGATATGGTAAAATTCACAAACTTATTCCTCCCTTTATAGTTGTCAAAATATACCTAATTATTTTAAATCATTCTGTTTATCTTAATATTATGTAATGAAATTGTTTCACGCATCAAATTCAATTACCATAAAGCCTTGTCTTACGGTTTTTTGCTTGTGGATAGTAGTTTCTTCTTATCAGAAGTAAAATTTATCCCTTTTCTTTTCTGCAGAATGAGGATAGAACCCTCTGGAAGCTAGGAACCTTACCCCCAGGATTAATCACCTTTTATAATCTGACATATCCACTAGATCGAGGTTGGCATGTTTTGGGACTTGGCTATGACCCGGCTCTGAACCTAACAGAAATAGAGAACGCTGCTGTTGTTCACTACAATGGAAACTACAAGCCATGGTTAAATCTTGCTGTTTCCAAGTATAGATCATACTGGTCCAGATATGTTATGTTTGATAATCCATATCTTAGAGTTTGCAACCTGAGTGAATAGTCAATTTTTGTGTCCATATATTTCCTCCATTAGCATATTGTAGCTTTTGAGGATGATGGCACATGTAGTATAGCGTAGATGATTACATCACATGGTCCACTATGGATAAACCCATTTAAGAAAATATTTTTTTAGTCTTATTCTTTTGAAATCAAAAAGTTAGCCTGTTATACTCTCATAATTATCTATATTAAACCTTAACACACACACAAACGCACTAGTTCAATGTTTCCAGACCGGTTTTCAAACTGTGATCCAAGCACCACCACAGGTTTGTAGCAATTCAGTTTTGATCTGTCTCGCTGCTTTTTTATTTTATTTGATTGGTTTGTGTATATTTTGACATAACTATGTATCAATTTTGAAGAATTAAATAAATTGCCATTCATTCTATGATGTATTCATGTTCGTGCGGATAATCTGCCATTGAGACTAGGAAATGCCGTGCTTTGCTAATTGCTAGTGACCTCTTACGCTCTTACTATTTTTATTGATTCCTGTAAATAGATTGTTGTGATTGTGCATACTGCCTAGTGTAATGCTGTACTTGTAGTTTGATTTTTTACTTTTTTTTACATTTCTATCATAGACATATGCATTCATGTCCGAGTAAATAGTGTTCAACTGACTAAAGTGATTGTTGAATATTCTGCTTTGATCTTCGAAAGATGCTAGTTATTTTATGATATTTTTTATACAAATGATATAATAAGGATCAATTGTTGTTTCATTTTGTCAAATATGATACAAAAACTAGTAAAGGAGGTATTAAGATGAATGAGAGGAGAATTAGAAAAGGAGAAACAAACAAGTATACCACTATATGAGACTTGCTACTCTTGAATCTTCATGGGTAGTTGAGATCTTCTGCAGTTCTGGGGTGAAAAGCTGGCAGATATCAATGGTGTCACAGAGGATGACTTATTTGGTATCTGTACAGTTCACTAGATTAAGGAAGCTGCTGAGAAAGTACGGTTGTCAACTCTTATAACTGGGCACTGTCTTTATTCTATGAGAAAATTGTTGTGTAATTTGTTTAATCTTTTTACTCGGTTGCTAGTGCCAAAAGAAAAAAAAAATTGTGGAAAATAAATTATTTCAAATATCCGTAAAAAAGTTTTTAAATATATCCTCTCGAAAATAGCTAGAATATATAAATTATTTTAAAAGTTTAGTATATATAAATAAATGTCACATATGATATGTAGTACGACAATACTCAATGGTACAATTATTCATTGATAATATGAATGTGTGTGAAGAATACCTCTTGAAGTAATTTTGCTAGGTAATGAGAAATTATTTTGTTCATTTCCCAAATTTTAAAAAATTTACACTTCAGGAGAGTTTGACTATCTTCTAAAGAAGCAACTTCAGGAATTGAACTCGGACTGTTTTCCTGAAAAGAGTCGTGACACCAACTAATCCAATGTTAGTTTCATCAATGCCTAATTTAGTGGACCTATACTTATTCTTATTATTAAATACGACTAATAAATAGTGGTGGCTTTTATGATGGACGACGAAAGCATATGGTCCATAGTAGATCAATTAATTTTACCAAACAGTGGGATGTTTTGCTGTGTGAAATAGAGCTTCAATAATTCCAATGTCGCCTTTAGAAAGTTATTGAAAAAGTAGAAATAAATAATGCAAATGGATTTGAGGATATGTCTAGAAGCGAAGTTCTTGGCAACAGTTTTGCAGCTCACTGAAGTGATTTGAAAGAAGGGAAGAGTTTAATAAGTGTTGCTATGTGGTACAAAAGGTTTTGCTCACAAAATGCACCAGCGAACATATGTGTATCGACAATCCAACAATCTCATCATGCAACTGTTCTTCGTATGATTTAGCAATTTGCAAGTTAAATTTATAAATAATATATACAAATCTAAATATAACACAGTAAGTTAGCTTTAAAATTTCTCTTTGTAAATCAAACAAAGAGGAATCATATTCCCTCCTATCACTCTGATTCTATTGAACCTCATTTGAATGATGTAAGGTTGTTATCTCTGTCATATCAAGAATATGCTTGACCTGATAAGGTACTGGTTTAGAAACGCTGCTAAATAAGATACCTGAAAACACTTCAGAAATTTAGCTGATGTATCTGTTAAGTCTCTTTAAACAATTATCCTACTCTTGCTACATAATCTTCTCTTTTTTTTTTATAAAAAAAAAACAAATAGGACTTGAAAGATCATGAGAAAATTTGACATAAGCATTTCAGCCTCAAATTCTATTCACAATGCTCTTTTGTCTTCGGAACTGGGATCAGCTGCTTGAACCGGATTTCTTGTATCTCTAGCAAAAATGCTTCCTTGGTGTACCCCTACAAACAGATATTTAGCAATCAATCAATAACAAATTAAACAGTTCAAAAGAAATGAAACTTTGACTTCAAGAATAGAAGAATTTTCCTAAGGATTATGTCACAACCAAAATCATGAAAAGATTGGGAGTTAGTTTAATTTAAGCAAGGTATAACTATAGGAAACAATGTGACCAATATTCTAATGAATTTATAATGAAAGGTTTGTAAGGTAAACAAAAGGAAATAAAGGATGGCACAAAGGATCAGTACTGTTATTGTTTTCAGGTAAAAGATTTTGTATTTTATGAACTCTACCATACGGAGGCATGTTACGACAGTATAAACTATAAAGTAGCGAAATTAAACTATGTAGTATGTCTGAGTATTACCAGCTGGAGTAGATACCCGATCACCAAGCCCCCCAACAGCACGACTAGAACTGCCGGTAACAGACAACTTCCCATGATGCTCTTGTGTGAATCCCACATTACTCAATAATCCTGTTTCATTTTCTCCACTATGCAAGTTACTATCATTAGTTAGTTTTGCAGTAGTTTTCGGCGAGAATGCTGTGGACCAAGATCCACCATTTGAACCAGCCAGAGCCATTATAACATCTGCCTGCATACACCAAAGAGCATGCAGAAGTCATGATAAAACATGAAACCCTACTGCCTATTTGTGTATGCATTAAATTTCAGATAAGCAGATAAAAGACCTTATGTTATGACTTGTGAAGATTTCAAGGCCAAGCCAAACTATGTGCTCTTGAAAACTTCCATTCCAAGAATATCATACCTTGCCCGTGATTTAATATTCAAACCGAGCTATTATGAAAACTAGACAAAGGAAAACCTAAAAAATAGGTGAACCATTATAATGACTTTGCACTAAATAATTTTAATTAAATTTTGGTTTTTGATAAATCCCGAAGGCATTGATTGATATTTGATCCATGTAGCCGACTCAACATAGTAGGATAAAACTTGGTGGTAAAAGAGCAAACCAAGTCAGAATTTAGGATATAACAGTTTAACAGAACCTCATTGGATTTTGATTCGAAACTAACAGTGATGTTTCTGATGCTCCAATATATGCATCAAATATAATAACACTCGAAAACAGCTGATAATCAACAGCTTATAGGTTTAGCATAAACTATTTTAATAAGTCCAAACATTTGTGTTAAAAGGTAAGCTCAAATAAGCTCTTCAAAACACTGAAACCAGTTAGAGAAACGACTCTTTTAGAAAGTGACTCCATCAGCGTACCAAACTTAAGAAAATCTATCCTGGTTACTAATGAAGTATTTTCTATCAGATATTATAGGTTCAGCACAGCCACCATATTGTGCGATTATTATCCAAATAACTTGTAGAAACTGCATCACGAGTGAGGTAAGGAATCGGATGAAATCTGATGCGTTTAAATTTAGCTGTAATAGGGCTTTGAAGAAAATGTTGTCTCGACAGTTTGAGTAATAGATTGAATAATTATTAAATCAACCACAGACAAATTTTTTAAGGCACAAACTGTTTCTCGTGATGATTCACATATCCTAACTAATTTCAGACCTTATCTGACTAAATGCAGTAAACAAATATGACATGTTAAGAATAGGAGGTCAGACCTTATGTGGGTGGACATCATCAAAAACATGTGCTTGACCTCCGTAAAAAATAGTCATCTGGCGACTGGCAGATGTTAGCCCATGTTGACTGCCGTCAATACCAAAATGCATAAAGTCAGTCTACTACTTTTTGCCCAAATTAAAGGGAGTGAACAACTGTATTTGTAAAAAAGATTCACCTTGGGGGTGTGAATGATTCTACTATATTCGTTAGAGGTTTTGGCCTGCTTCCGCCGAGTAGCACTGGTGATGAAATTTTATCAGTAGCAGTAGCAGATGTGTTTATGGAACTTAAAATTCCGGGGCCTTTGATTCCGGTTCTTGATCCTTCATCCGCAGCAGACTGAGAGATAAATGAAGGACCCGCATTGGTATCCCTAATCTTATTTGAAGCTAATTGGTGTGCAAGAGGAGTCATCAACTGCCCTCCACGCGGAGGATGCTGCATAGAAGGGCCAATGTTCATGAGAATAGACCGGTCCCATTTGTTTGCATCAAGCTTAGTGGTGGATGGAGGATGAAATATCTGAGAACTAGAAGATGGCTTCATTGACTGCATAACATGTAACACTTCATCATCATTAGGCCTTCTAGACCTCTCTCCGCCAAACGCATTTCGGAGGACCTGCACAAAGACAGGACTTAAGACATCAAAGAAAAGAATACAAAAGCAAAAAGTATGTTTCTTTTTTGCTTATTGAATATGATTTATTTCATATACACGATCTATGTAAAGATTTTTTACACTATCAAATAATCATAATTGTCAAATTATTAAAATCGTTTGACATTAATCATAACTACTTCTAAAATTACACACATGTTTGGTTATGATTTGTTGACAATGTAAAAGTGTAAAAGTTTTTACACTGACTAATGTATAAAATTTAAACTATTGAATATATTGGAGTAGAATTAAATGATAGTTGAAAGTAACCTTCATCAGATGTGAGTTTTGAAAGGAGTCAGGGACCATTTGGAAGGCATCTCTGGAGGAACCCATAAAAGAAGAATCAGAATTACTTCTCTTGTTCCCCACCAGTCTGTTACTTATCTCAGTGCCAGTAAAATCACTTCTTGGGCCATAGAATGGAACTCCCTCAAGATGATTCCCTACCTGCTTTTCTACCAAATTGATGAGGGGGAAAACATTACATTCCCATTAAAGAATATATAGAAACTTCCCATAAATAATGTGTTTTCAATTACAACTTTTTATGGAATAAGTAAGAAAGCACATTTATGGAATAAGTTTGGCTCTACTTTCAAATGTCTCAAAATTGATTTTAGAGGTGTAGAATTGATTTTGACATATTTGATTATTTTCGAATACAATCGATTCTAACTTGAAGCTACAATTTGTAGTTTTTGCTTCAAGAATTGATTTTTAGCCTAGAATTTATCATTCAACTCACTTTTACACAAATTTACTCAAGCATAAATAGTTTCATCTTCACCTCACTTTTAGTCAGAATTAATTTTAAAGAAGCAATTCATTCGAAATCAATTTTTGTCACCGCAGACCAAACACACACTAAGAAACCAAGAAAGGAAAAAAGACCAACACAGTTTCAAAAAAAATTATGAAAAATACCTAAAAATTCATATCATTATACTACCAAATGCCCAAACACTGAGAGGACATAAAAAAGTTTTCTGTTCAAAACAATGGTAATTTAATAATTTTCCCTTTCAGCACAAAATGATTAAAGTCGATTCTCCCACTCTCAATTATTTCATGCAAACATAATCAAATCATACACCATACAGAAAAAAGAAAGGAAAAAAAAAAAGACTATTCATTTACATGCCAACAAGGGAAAAAAATGAGCTTCAATTAACTTAAAACAACACCACATGAAAGCCTAATCATTAAATAATTAAGGAAACAATAACAAACCAAATCAAAAAAATGTTGAAAAAATAAAAGACTAACAGAACACAACCAAATAAAAGTGATGATATTGCTGATACCCCATTTAGAGATAAAAATGGAAAGTAGAGAACATTAGTGAATAAGAATCAATTAACTAAAAAAAAAAAAAAAAAGAGCAAGTAACCAAAAAGGGGTTAATGGGCAAAGGGTAATGTACCTAAAAATGAAAGCTTTTATATTTTGAAGACTTACCAGAAACGGTTTCAGAGGTGGTGGAAAAAGGACCACGTGCACCGGCAGAGGAAGCTGAGGCTGATGTCTCCGGTAACCTAACATCGGCGGAAGTATCAGATGGTTTCATGCCGAGAAAATCATGGAGTACTGGATTGAGCAAGTGGTGGGTCCCACCGTTGTCGTTGCTGTTGTTGTGCTGAGAGTGAGAGTGAGATTGAACCATTCTTAGTAACGCCATGGTAAACCCATTTCACTCTGCTGCATAGCTGGGATGAAGAGAGAGAAAAAGAAAAAGGTTCTTTTTTTTTTTTATTTGTTACAGAAAATGTTGCTGTTGTGTTTTGTGTTTTGTGTTGATATTAATGGGCGTATGTATGTATGTATGTCTCTGTTGTTTATGCTCTCTTAATCTAAGAGACTCTGTCTTGTGTTTGTTTGTGGTATGTGTATACTATGACTGTGTTTTGGAGTTTGTGTAGGTATAATCAACTTGTAACTTTTATACATTCCATATCATAATTATTACCACAATTATTCACTCTATTAAATCATTAAACCTGATTATAAAGTTCCAAATTTCGGAGATGGATCTATTTACAATGCCATTCCATTATACTTTTCTTATCTACTTCGTAATTCATTTCAGATTAAATATATTTATTTTTTTTGGATCAATTTATATAGAATTTGAGAAAATAATATTTTTTAGATTATAATTCTTGGTTTAAATACATATTTAAATTTACTAAATTTTTATTAAAAAAATATATTATTGAAATATTATTTGGTGTAAAGATATATTCAATATTGATTTTTTTATATTTTAAAATAGACTTAAATACAGTTTTAATCTCTCTATTTTAATTAATTTATAATTTTAGTTTCTCTATTTTT
>JBBPBR010000004.1:72941380-72954145 GCA_037974775.1 Cicer pinnatifidum
ATACCAATATACCTTTTTTTTTTTTTCCAAAACTATATATCAATATACTCTCTTTTCAAAATTATATATAGAATCTTTTTTCAAATTTAAAAAATTGATTTTCTTTTTTTAATTTTTAAAATGACTTAAAAGAAATTGTCTTTGCAAATGCAGACCATGTGCAAAAACTACTTCATGGTAATTTATTTTGGAAAATGGGGTATTAAAAGAAGAAAAAAACCTATTAATCAAGCTACTTCACTTGTTTATACTTCACGAAATGCAAAATTTATGAGGAGCAAAGGAGAATTATACACAACAAAATTTGGAAATAATCTTACACAAAATGTTTTGATTAAACCGCTGCATGGCCCTTCTCATACTTATCATGAAAAGGCACATAGCAATCATACAATCAGCGATCAACAATAAATAAACCGCCAATTTAATCCTTAAAATATCACCCTCTCTCCTATTAGTGTCTGAAATGAATCATGTGAAATTGGTCATTCTAATTTTTATAGTATACGAAAATCAATCATTTTAATCTCTAACATCTTAATACTAAGGCGATGAATTTACTAAATTAGAGAAAGATTGATACTATAGGGACTGAAATTTGTTGGTTTATTCATCAAAAACATGTTACATGTTACAACATTTGGCTGCTAGAAGCATCAAAGAAAGGCCTATAGGACCCAAAAATGAAAAAGCTACTCCCAGTAACAACCATTTAACCACAGTTCTTGTGGTTTTCCACCATAACAGGATGAAAGTGATAAAAATTGATTTGGGGGTGTATCATACTCATCATACATACATTGTTTCGAGTTATCAAATCGGAGACACTAAAACGGCGGTATTTCCAACTACAGGTTGGAGACTGGCTGAATGTTCTAATTGTTTCCAAGCTTGCTTCCGTTTCTCGGCTTCCGAGTTTAGCATTGCTTCTTCCTCTTTAAACTGAGAATGACAAGAAAGGAACAGCTTCTCATCCATCTCCATGAACATCTTTCTAACATTGTGAGTTAAGTTGAGCACTGTTGGGTTCCAGTGGCTGCGAGCATTCCTCTCCAGAGCTGGAAATATGATAGGTAAGATCACTTGACGGTTGTGAGCGATCAAATTGACAATGCGGTCATTGTTCCATAAGAAAAGGGCTCTTTCAGATACCTGAAATAATCCATGTTGAATTTTAAATAGTGTATCTTTTATTTGGGATCAATTAACAACCAAGTCAAACAATGACCGCATTTGAAAGATACCAATGTGGGAGAACGATAGAAAAAATTTGCACCAAACAAATGTTAAATTGTTAATATGTTATATTAGAAGCCAGAGTTTGAACTTTGGACCTCCGTCTCAGCTCAATCACTTGACTACACCTTGGAGACATTGATTCAAAAAGAAAAGAAAAAATATTTCTAGAAAACATGAAGGGCTCCAAACAAACCAGAAAGAATACAAACTACTTTGACACCCAGACGGTGACCTCTAACTTCTATAAGAATATGACTGTCAAAGCAAAAGGCAAGCACCAAATTGCAAGCTATAGTTATAGACCTTGGATTCCATTCCTATAAAAAAAAAATATAACATTGCAAAAGAACTACCCAAATAATGAGAATTTACCAAATGGATTAACTACCTGAAAGTGTAAACTGCCAATGCAGCATCCAATCCGCCAAAACAATGGGACCATGACCCTTTGGAACTCTACCATGTTAATTGTTTCCAAAATTTCTTCCACTTCACCAATGAACATTACCTCTTTCTGACTATGTGTTATTGGCCAATATTTCAACAAACCCCTTATCACAATGCTTGCCAACTTAGGCTCCTTCTCTATAAACTGTGAGACACAGTACGATAGTTGTTGGAAGTAAATCCCCATAGATCTAGGCTTATGCAAAGGGATCAAAACTCTCCACAAGAATATTTTATGTTCCTCTTTCAATGGCAAAGCAAATCCACTTATTATGCTCCCAAAAACCTCCAACAACTCAGCAATCCCATTGTGTTTCTCAGTCTCAAACACAAACTTATAAAACACATTGTTAATCGATTTCCGAATATAAGGTCTATGAACCATGAATTTCCCATAAACCCTGTGAAGAATTGTCTTCAGACAATCCCTTTCCCTAGGATCCTCCGATTCAAACAACCCCAACAATGTCGAAATAAAGGAATGATCAAAATACTTTTTTGCAACCTTAGCATCAAGACATGAAGATGTTATAAATTTAAGCAACAATTCATAAACAAGGTGAAGATGAGGCCAAGCAGGATCAAAAGATGGTTCATCATCATCATTCTCACCACCTCTATTAGCCCTATAATTTGGCGGGAAAACACGAAAGAGATTAATAGCACACATTCTACACATTGCAAGAATAGCAGGTTCACTAAACCTTGAAGACCCAAAAGTAGAAACAAAATCAACAAGTTCAACCAAAGTTCTTCTCTTTACATCTTTCTCAACAATGTTCTTACCAGGGTCGGTGAAATCAAACGAAACACAACAAAGGCTCAACTTGCTCACAAAAAGGTTCATTTTTTCCGAGCTAGAAACATCCTTAAAAGGCACCAACGGTTCGATCAACGACACGGTGCTCGCCGGAAAAACTGCCGCCGATGAATTCTTTTTTGATGTACCACCTCCATTACCGCCGTTTGACCGGTTGTTTTTTCCGGCGGCACGAGGACTGGACGAGTCGCCTCGAGACGACTCGTCCGATTCAGGTTTTGATGCTTTGCGAGGAAGTTTACTCAGAAATTGCTTTAGCATGGCGACCCAGAAGTTTAAATCGACAAATTTCGAAGCTTTATAGGGAACCCATTAACAATTTAACACGAAAACGTTAATTTGTTCTAGAAGAACCGTGAAATGGAACAATGTGGGAGAAACAGGGTTATGAAACCCTAGATCTCGGTCATGGAAGGGAACCGTACATTCCAAACAATGTGATAAAAGCTGCATCAGATTGAGATGAGGAATTTAAATGGGTCAAGGGAAATTCGTGATTTTGTAGCATACATTGGTGAAAAATAAAAAATTGAAGATTGTAGGTTATAGCCAAAAAGGGGAAGAAAAAAATGAATTCCTACCAAAAAAGGATGGAGAATATAATAATAATTGAATTAAATTAACATTTAAAATTGGGCATTTTGTGAATTATCTTGGGAATGGGGAAAAGAGAAAGGAGGAGAGTTATGATTGAATGTAGTAGGAAAGAATGAGAGGGTTTGTATGAATGAAAAAGGGAAATGTGATGGTGAAGATTAGGGAAGTTTTTATTTTGGAAGAATGAAATGAAATTGAAAACCTCTTGAGCTGTTTCTTCCTGTCGTTGATGATGAACGAATAATGTGATCTACTATGCTCATGAATAAAAGTACAATGAGGCAAATGTGCTGGTTTTTTAACTTCTTTTTCCTTAGTTTATGGACAAAAAATAATCAATAATCAAATGGTAATAATGGAGAAGGAATTGGATCTTGCATTTTTGATAGATTAATATTAATGTAATAATTGAAAAAATGAAAGACGAAAAAAGGAGAGAAGCGTGAGTGGATTTTGAACAGAAACACGTGTAGTGAGCATGTGTAAGTGAGGACATGTTAAAACTATAAATAAATAAACAAAGCTGTTAAAACTAGGACATCACATACTTTCGTAACCGTACTTGTGCCAGATTTACTGCGCGCCTATAATTAGGGTAATTGGTTATAATTTTATATTAATATAAAAAAATTTGGAACATCCTAATATGATATGTCTGGGTTGTTTTTTTAAGGTTAATAAATATGTTTTCTTTTACGGTGTTTATTTTTTTGCGATACTACATATATTTTTAGTAAGACATTTATTTTTTCGCAATACTACATATATTTTTAGTACGACATTGTATATCGACGTAATCGAAAATCAAGATACAAAGTTATTTTACATTATATCTATATTAAATAGATAAGTAATAACATATAATAGATTGAATAATTGTGATTAAATAATTGTGTAAAACTATTTTTGTAGTATAAATCATTATGATTAAATGATCATATAAATATTTCATTAAGACGATGAACCTAAAAAAAATGGAAGTCACTTATTTCAGTAAAATAAACAAAAAATATATATTGCATAAAAAAATAAGCTTAAATTATTGTTCTATAATAAATAAAGAATTAAGTATACACATTTTTTATTTGTAAAAGAATTGATAAATATCATTTAAATTTACGACTGATTAAATTCATAACATGATATTTAATCTAACAATATTAATATTTGTCTTTAAAATTATAATTTAAAAATAGAGTAAAATATAAACTTTTGATCATGTTATTTAGTAAAAAGCTGTTTAAAAAATAATAATTTATAGATAAAATAGAAATAATTGTACTGTTTCAAAATAAATTGTTTTCATAATATTAATAATTTTTTTTAAAAAAAACAACAACTTATGCTTATTCATTGTATTCATTAAACGTAGTTAATTTTTGTATTAAAGGTATGTTATTTGTATTTATTTTTCTTGCAGATATATTATAATGGTACTGTTATTATTATTTTTAAATTTCATTTTTATTATTATTAGAGGTAGTTAAAATATGGTTATGTGTAAGTTGTTAAGTTAGTTATATTAATTGCACTATATAAAAGTGCATCATACTCTAATTGTAACAACAATTCATCAAATAATCATTTTATGTTTATTTTTCTCTTTAATTATTTTTCTATTTCTTGGGCTCAACCATACTTCATAATATGCTAGTATATATATATTCTATTTAATTGTTGTTATGCCTTTTTTATAAGAATGTTAAACAAATATTGGGTGGTAAAACATATACAGTTAATGTCATGAATTTAAGTTAGGGATGAGATTCTTTAAAAAAAATTTGAGTTTTATTTCGTATGTTTTATGATTTTGAAAATATAAATATGATAATGTGATATATACCGTTAATGTCATGAATTAAAGTTAGGGATGAGATTTTCTAAATTTTTTTTGAATTTTATTTCGTATATTTTATGATTTTGAAAATATAAACATGATAATGTGATATTTGGGAGGTATTTTTCAACATTATAACAATGAAGAGAAAAAATTCGTATGTAGGAACAGGGTATTTTAAATTGAAGTTAGAGGGAGTTGAAATGAAATTGGATTTTTTTTTTCTGTATATCACGACCTACTTTAATATGGGGTTGACAGACTTCAAACAAACCTCATGTTAGACTGTAAAAATGCAAATTAAGTTATTAAAAAAATTAATAAGTTTAGTCTCAACGAGTTTGTTGGAATGGACTCTCTTAAACTAAAGAAGTTCACGGGTTTGTTGGGTTTGGATCGGTGGCAAGGTTTTGCCCATCACTCCTAATAGTTATTCTTCAATTCTAAAATAGAAGTGAAAATAATTTTAAAAATCCATATGTTTAATCTAAATTCTTAATCAATTGTATCAATTTTTATTTATTTATATTTTGCAATGGAGTATTAATAATAATGTACTATTCGAATCTCAAATAAAATACAAAAATTAGTTATACAAATCTAGGGTGATAAAACATATGATTAAAAAATTATAAATTTATATTTGGGCGGTATAGTTGATTTAAAATTTAAATTAAATATATCAATTTTATTTGATTAATTTTTATTTATATTTGAAATCGAATGAAATTATCGATTAAATAAGATATTTTGAATAGTTATATATGTGTAAAAATATTTAATGAGTTAAGGAAGAGTTTGAATTTGAAAAATGTCTCTTTCGCATATTTAGTATGAGTTTATGCATTAAACTCTTTGAAAGATAAAAAAAAAAATTTTTATATGAATACTTTTTAACAACTAAAAAAATATATCGACATAAATAAAGAAGTGAAATTCCTATTACGATAAAATCAAATAAAAAAATAAATAATTGAGAAAATATTAAATTATTTATAATTTATTTAATTCAAAAAATTGATTACAACGAATATATATAATAAAATTTAAATAATGATTGTGGTCAATCTAACAAACTTTAACTACCTTATTATCATTGAGACTATATCAAAACCCAATAAATTATTTTAAGAAGGTGCTTGTGAGTTGGTTTTTTGAGGGGGTAACTTTAGAGGATAAAATCTATATATTGATATATAAAAAAACTTAAAAGAACAACATGATAATATACTCTATTTATCATGTTATTTCAATTTTTTAAAAATATCAAGTATAGACTAACCCCTTATGAATGTTCTCCAAAACCCACCAAACACATAACTCTCGAATAGACCATAAGGAATAAAATTATTGCATCATTTAGGGTTTAGGAAAATTCAAAGATAAAATAACGGTTAAAAAAAAACAAAGTGCAATAAACATTTGCAAGAGAATCTATATTCAAGAAAACAATCATGCTTTTATTGAAAACATATGCAATATTAGAATAAAATGTATCCCGCCAACAAGTATTAATAATGTGAAGTCCAAAATTAGCAATCATTATCTTTATTATTTTCTCAAAAAATATGAGAAATAAAAAAGCTCATTCTTTTAACCATCTAAAGACAATTAACTCATATATTTTTAATAGACCAATAACAAGACAGATTTCTAAAAGTCAAATTTATCAATTGAGAATCAATTTCAATCTATAAAAATCGTCATCCATCTTTTTGAATGTTGTTTTAATAGCAATCATATCTACAGTTAGCTCATCACAATTTTTATTCATAAATATACCTCTACAAGCAATATGAACAAGACAACAAAAAACAACCTCATTTTACATTTAATTCAATCATCAATGAGACAATACCAAATCACTCCCTTCATTGACTTCCATTGAAATAAAGTTGGGTTCTCTCTTTGTTGGATTATTGTCTTCCGCCATTCAATATTGTTGTCAGTTTGTTTGTTGAAGTCAAACAAATAACCTCTAACCTTTGAAAGATTAGGTTGAACTTAGAAGAACTTGAAAATTTGAAATTCATACATAGAATTGAAAACTATGTTAGAAGTGCGATTACCTAATAATGATACATTGAATTAAAATACAAATTTAATTTATACTAATTATACATTTAACTTGAAAAATAGCACCTCTCGATGAACATTTCGATAGAATTTTAACATATACTATAATTATTGATACAATCTTATAAGGTATTTATATTATTATAAAATAAACAATTGTTGTGAAAACAAGAGGGGAAGTGAAGTATCTTAATTGTTGTAAAATGCACATTCTCAATTTATAACCAATAATAGGCAAATTTTATTTTATACTTATAATAAAATTGTATATTTTTGATAGAAATTGGAATGCTATGTTATGTGTGGTGTGAGGTGTCGAGGATTATTATGGGTTGTTGAATATGAGAAGCTGACGCCATTCATTTCCCCTTTGCCCTTTTCCTTCCTTTCTCCAATCTCAGAAGCGATAACGGGAGGGCCCCACTTCCTCCTTCAACCCCCACACAAAACGCTGCCGTTTTCAGTTTTTCGTTTCCACCATAACAGAACAAAACGGGAGCGATTCTTTGAGTGCTTCATCTTTTTTCGATATCACTCAATCCTTTATTTTAATATCTCCCTCACAACCCAATTACCTAACTAAACCCCTCTCTTACGCTAATTAATCACAAGGTATCATTTCTTAATCTCTTTTCCCCTTTTTTCTTTTCTTTCTATTTATTTTCTAATTTATTCGCTACGCAAAAACAATCTTCCGTGTTTTAATTCAGATTTTGCATTGGAAATATTTTGACAGAAAAAACAAAGGCTGCAATAACACAACAACATGAACATGAACATGAACAAACGAGAATAGATAAATTCCTATGTTGTTGTTGTTGTTGTTATTCAACAACTTGATGATTCCTTTGTTGGAATCAGATAGAGGGTGCTGTTTCACCTCAATCTGAACAAGGATTGTTAATGGCACAACAACCCAATCACCATGTCATTGATATAGCTGAAACTTCTCATGAAACTGAAACCTCACCTGTTCGCCAAACAAGTGTTACTGAGGTGGATTTTCGTGTAGCTAGGTTGCGTGTTTCATCGAATGGGTCAAATTCTAGAATGATACGAGGGGATTCACGAGGGGGAGGAGGAAGTCGTAGGACTCCATTGAATTCGGGGTTATGGATTTCTTTGGAGCTGTTTTTCACAGTAATTCAGATTGTTGCTTCTTTACTTGTTCTTTTTTTGTCGAAAAATGAACATCCTCATGCTCCATTGTTTGCTTGGATTGTTGGTTATGCTTCTGGCTGTGTTGTTTCACTCCCTTTGTTATTTTGGCGATATTATGCTCGAGGTGACCAATCTCCTACTATTGATGATCCTTCGGGGACACTTCTTTCAAATTCATCCACAATTCAAGGTGAAGATGATGTTCCTGTTGCATCCTCTGGTACCAATCGAGCTTCACTGTTGATGAATCCAAGGTATTGTTGGTGTTTTTGTTATTTTTTTAACTAGCAAAATTGCATTAATCACCACTTCAACATTAATGACAAATTTCTTTTGTCTTAGAATCTTTTTTTTTTTTCTTTTTCGCCTTCGAATAGTTTGAGCTAGAAGCTTGACTTTAGCTTGGTTTTATCGTGACTCCATAAGTTACTCCAACTTTAGCAAACACCGAAAAGGATGAAAATTTTAGTGGTGAACTCACATTAGAGTTTAAACCTCTTTCATGTTGATGAAGATAGGTTTGACAGCTAAGAATCTATTCAGGATTTAGACATTTTATTCCATAGGTATTAGTTTGTAGCCTGGAGTCGAGGGGCTCTTATTTGGACATATTTTGTTTCTTCCATTGCTCTTTAGTACGACCAAATATTTATTAATTACATTACAAATAGTTATAGCCATGAACCTGTATTTTAATCTTAGCGTGCTTCCCTTTCTGACTAATCAACCTGTGAGAATAATGGATTGGTTTGAGCTAGTACTTTGATATTTATGTACTAATCATTGCCTCAGTTTGAATGGGAAATGATATACATAGTGTACTTGTGACTAGAGTAGGGTCTTCAAGGTGCTCTTTTGTATCACATCCCTTGCTTTTTGCATAAATTTGGATGCTGCATCTTTCTGTGTAGTTGTGTGGTAAATGCTATTCTTGAGAACTTTAATGATAGATAGATACTAATAATCAAGAGACTTAAGAATCTATTGAATTTGTCTGTTTAATTTATTTTTTGTTGAATATTTACTATTCAATCACTAATAGCTATAACTCCTTTTTAAGAAGTTTTTTAAGTTGCTAAGCTCTTGCCCGCATTTAATCAGCAGACTGAAGCTACTTATGGAATACTTCAAAATCGCCGTAGATTGCTTTTTTGCAATATGGTTTGTTGTTGGAAATGTATGGATTTTTGGAGGACATTCTGCAGCTATTGAAGCTCCTAACATGTACCGGTATGGATAGCTTCTCAGCAACTCTTACATTCAGTGTTATGTTTTTTTTTTCAGAGCCTGCATTTATATCTCTGTTTCTCTTTTGCTTGACAGGTTATGTGTAGTGTTTCTTACTTTTAGCTGTATCGGTTATGCAATGCCCTTCATTCTATGTGTAACAATCTGCTGCTGTCTTCCTTGTATAATTTCCACTCTTGGGGTCACAGAGGATCTGACACAAACCCGAGGTGCAACCACAGAATCTATTAATGCTTTACCGACTCACAAGTTCAAATTGAAGAGAAACAAAAGCAGAGATGAAAGCACTCCAGAGGTTTTTGAAGGTGGAGTTGTCGCCGGAGGAACTGAAAAGGAACGCACGATCTCTGGAGAAGATGCTGTAAGTACAAACTGATATTTATTTATTAATTTACTCAGGATACTTAAGTAAAATTTATGTATGATATTTAGGTTTTTCTTTCGAGCTACTGGGTTAGGTAGAAACCTTTAACTGACAATAGAACCTTAAAAATATTGTCATATATACCTGATTCATGACGCGGTGAACTTTGATTTTGTGTTAGTGCTAACTGCTAATGTCATCAACTTTTGACAATAGCACAGCAAAAAATCTAAAATACCATTGCTTAGTTTGTGGAATCATTCATGGTTACCAAGCAGTTTAATGATGCCTACTCCTAATTTTCAAGTTTCTATGAGTTAGTCTCTTACTCCGTCGGTTCCTAGGTGGCTTCTAGGGTGAGGGTTCAATCAAGTCCCTCACCGGTGGAGCATATCATAAATACCATTAGATCAAATCAATGGTCTTGATTTTATATATAAAAACAAGAGAATATATACACATTTTCACACACAAATCTGTCCCGATCTCTTCTCCATCTGTCTTCTCCAACTCACCAAAACAACTTCATTTTCCCTCCTCTTACAATGACCATCAGCAACCCACACACCTTTTGTGACTATGTTTCTCCGTTGTTCTTTCAATGGTGAAAATTTACAAGGTTCATAGTTTTTTTGTATGGCTAAAAATTGATTTTCCCAAATTGAAAAACAAATTTGAAAGATAATATGTGTTTTTTTTTTTCCTTTTGTTTTTGTTATTGCCTTTCATATATAAATTGGTATTGGAAGTATCTTCAAAAACTACTTTTGTTCATGTGTGGTAACCACTGTGTTTCAACAAACTACATCGGTTAATATTTTCTCCATTTCAAGATCTACGGGAGTCCTCAAGAAATTGTGTCATTGAAGCAATTTATGAAACATGATGAAACTTTCTTCATTTGGTACCTTTTTTGTTGAGAATGAAATGGATGATAAGAACAAAGAAAAGTACAGTTAAAAGATTTTGAAACACCATTACTATTGCTATTTTGTGTGAAATTCGTCCCTATTGTAACTTTGAGATTTATGGGTGTGTGATATGTATTTTTCTGAGATTGTACCAGATTTTGTATGAGCAATAGAGGACACTAATAAAGAAGATAAAGGAATATGATTGTGTGTTGAAATGTCTAGATGCTCTAATTTTTATTTTAATAAATGGAAACCTTGCCTCACCTTGGACGCCACCCCATTCCTAATCTTTGGTATTTTAGTTTTTTATTTTTGACCCAAAGTTTTGATTGTTTTAGAAAATCAAGATGCAATTAAGCATGTTTTTCTGGTTGTATCCATACAAAGCATGCATTAAACAAATTTTACTTTTATTAAACAAATTAAGGGTAAAAAGTGTGTATTTATCTAAATTTATTATTCTGTAATATGTGTGCCCATGCATTAAAAGACCAAATATTAAGGACAGAGGGGTAGGGGTCTTGCATCATTGTCTGCCTATCTTCTTGTACCAGGACTTAATTATTTTTGTTTTTTATGACCATTTCAAATATTGTTTGTGTTTGATGAGTTTGTCTACTGGCCATGACTGTGGTATTGTTGTACTTTCCACGCTTGTGTGCAGGTTTGCTGCATATGCATAGCAAACTACGAAAATAACGACGAGTTGAGAGAATTGCCATGTTCTCATCTTTTCCACAAAGAATGTGTAGACACGTGGTTGAAGATAAATGCATTATGCCCTCTTTGCAAGAATGAAGTTGGTAATGTTACAGATGAACCTGTCATTGGGGAAAATGCCAGCCAACAGAGGGGTGATGAGCATTGAGCAGGGTTGAGTTGAGAATGGCCTTGCGAATACTTCATTGTAATCTATTTACAAATATATATGGTCATGTACAAATTACACAATTGCACAGTTTTGTAAAGCTTTTCCTTCTATCTACCCACTCTTTTCCTTGGATGGATAGTGGAACTTAAGTGAGTTGATATTTGTCAATGCCCTTATACTGGAGTTACAAGTGAATAGAAATTATACTTGCAGTCTTGCAGAGGCTTTGGTGGGAGAGAATAATAATAAATAATAATAATAATAATAGAAAGATAGAGATAGGAAAAATAAGATGGAAGAATAATAATAATAATAATAATAATTATTATTATTATTTTATTTATTTATTAGATACAGGAAAAATAAAATGGAGTTGTTAATAGAATAAAATTACGTTATTAATTTATCTATAAAATAGAAAAAAATTATTAAAATAGTATAACACATTTGTTTTGAAACATGTACTCAGTTGTATTAAAATAGTATGAATTTTTATTAAATATATTTTATTTAATTTTATGAATATATATTTTTTAAAATATTTTTATTTATTAAGTTAACTATTATTCTGTTATTAAAATAAAAAAGAAAAATTAAAAGGTCGTAGATGGTTTGAATGTCTAAATAGATTAATTAAATATATAAATTTTAATATAAGATATAATAAAGAATTTCAAGTAAAAAGATGATACAGAAATTATAAAAAAAAATGATGATTTGATCTCTGAGGTTTTTTCTTGTGATATTTTTCGCACTGTCCCAAAGTTATAAACATAAAACATTTAATTGTGATATTCTCGATCACTTGTATATTGATGGTTTATTCATTCTTTTCACAGTCCATCAAAACTTAAGAAACTACAAGCTCCCCGTCAAAAGAAAAGTAAAAACTATAAGCTCATCTCACAACTATCAGGGTAATGGTTAAATTAATTTTGGTATAAGGTAATGGTTATATTTTTTAAACTTGAAAACTAATTATCAAATCTTGAACAAGATTTATGACTGAATTAATATTTAACAAATAATAAAACATACCAGGTAAAAATAAATTAAATTTTGTGTATCATAAAGCATGCCATCATAAAACAGTGATAAAATATTCAAGTTTTAAAATATGCACACCAATGTAAATAAAAATAAAAATTGTAATCAAGAAGACAAAGTCCAATTCATATTGATATCGAGTTT
>JBBPBR010000004.1:72959412-72970030 GCA_037974775.1 Cicer pinnatifidum
CCCTGAGGAGCAATCAACTCTCCGCGAGGTAATGATGATTATTACTATTAGACTCTGGTTAACTATCCTATTTTTTTTTTTTTTTTTTTTTTTTTTTTTTTTTTTTTTTTTTTTTTTTTTTTTTTTTATCTGTGGATTGTTTCTTATATGTTAGATGATTTTGCATGTAGGTGGCTGACTCATACATTGTGGACGAGAGAGTTGGATTTGCGGAACCTGTGCCTGGAGTTGAACTTTACTTTTGCCCACCTCATAAGAATACAGTTGAAATGCTCAGCAAGATACTTCCAAAGGAACAAATTGAGGCAGTTAAATCTATTGATAATGGTCTAATTGGTTTTATTGTATGGAGAAAAACTAATATAACTTCTATATCTCCCACTACGCAATCACACCACAAACATAGCTCTAAAAAACCGTACTTGAGTAGAAGACAGCAAGAAACTAATGTAAATGCCAATTCTACCCATAAAGTAGCGCCCTCTACGGGCTTTAAGACCACCGAGAGTGCACTACCAGATGTTGATGATGAGGATGATGTTCCTCCTGGATTTGGGCCACCGGTAGCCCGGGTCGAGGATGACCTCCCAGAGTTTAATTTTTCCGGTAGTTCAATTCCATCATCACATTTGGTTCAAAAACCTATGGGACCAACTATGGTCCCATCTCACTCGGTTAACCAAACACCATCACGTCCTGCACAACAAATGAGGGAACTTGTACACAAATATGGTCAAAACAAAACAAATGTATCTTCAGTAAACTGGCCGGACAAATTTGGGGGGTCAATTCAACCTTGGAATGATGATGATGATGATATACCCGAATGGCAACCTCAATTGAATCAGAATCAGTTTCATCCACAACAAACAATGCATAATTTTCATCTTAGACCTCACATTGTGAATCAATCATTTACTGGTTTACCCCAGCAGCAAATTATGCCGACACAATATCTGCAAACCCCTATGAATGTGACGCATGTCCAAAGAAATTTTGGCCCTCAGTGGGGTGCTTCTATTCAGGGTAACAATGTACAACAAAACAGTGCACCACCCTATGGAACACCTGCATGGTCTCAACATGTTTCTAGAAATAGGGGACTTTAGTTTCTTTCATTTCAGTTCCTTTTAGTATAATTATTATTTTTTTGATCTCTTTTTTACGTCTGTAGCCATGTAAACTTATGATAGTGTCAGGTTGTTTTCATCTTTTTGTAAAACCGTTACCTTGTAGAGGCAATACTAGATCGAGCGAATGATTTCTCTTCCCTTCTCCTGTTTTAGCTTGTCACAGCATGTGCAAGTGTTGCACTTGCGGTGAATAAATATGATGGCCGATGCAGTACTCGTTTAGTTTTATTTTAACATAGTTTTAAATTTCTTCCGTACATTAGTTATGTTGTGTATGTAATTGCAACACATGTGAGTGTGAGTTGTGCAATGCTTCGTAGACTTCAGGGCATACGTTGATATATTCTACGGAAGTTGTCTTAAGTCGCCCAGTAGAATTAATCATTTTACCAAGAATATACAACAATAGGAAGGGTCACGTACAGTACTCATGTTAGTGTTACACCAAAAAATATGTACGGAAAGTTACAAATCATCAAGAAAATGACGCATGAAAAAAGAAACAAACACTAAGAATTGGATAAAAAGGTTATGATCCATCAAACTCCCAATGCTCGCTTTAGTCCAGCACGTTGTTCTGGTGTCAATTTTGTAGGAAACTTAACTTCAAAAATAATCTTCAAATCACCTCTATGACCAGGCTCTTTAGTTATTGGCATTCCTTCATTAGCAACAACAAACTCATAACCAGTACTAACTATGTCTTTCACCGGGACACATAAACTACGTTTGTCGAGTGTTTTAAGATACACTGAAGTTCCTCCAATAGCCTCTGCAAGTGTTATCCTTTGGTTCACAATGAGATCATTTCCATCTCTCTTGAACAATTCATGAGGCTTCTCATCAATCACAAATACTAGGTCTGCTGGTAGTTGATTTTTTTGTTGATTCCCTTTATCTGGAAATGTAATCTTTGTCCCTTTTTTCCATCCTGGTTTTACTTCAATGCTTAATATCTCTGCATCTTTAATTTCCTTTCTGCAATTTTTGCCATCATAAACAAAGAATCCTTAGAACGATTGACACGTTGAGAATCTTGTGACATTACAAAATGGCCATCATTCAATTAAATGACACATAGAAGCAATGACTTGGTGTTATTTTTGCAATTAAAACTAAAAATAACAAGAACTACCACAAAATAAAGGTCAAGATAAGTTGGATTTTGATCCTCTACCGCTGCTGTACAGTGCAATATACTGTTAAATTTAGAGAGAATCTATCTAATTCAAATAATTCTTACGATTGTTGTATCACACTAAAGTTCTAGAAGATCTGCATTCTAAAATAAGATGGATTTGGATCCTCTACGGTTGTTACACTAGTGCATTGCGCTGTAGAGAATTCAAACACATAAGTTAAATGGATTCTCTGCGATTGGTACACACCAGTGCAGTAACATCGTAGAGGATCGAAATTCAGATGAATGAAACGTACCCGTATGCATCCATTATAGTCCTTGAGATCTTCATTTTCCTTTTAGATCCAGAATACAACTCCTCCAAGCTACAAGCCAATTTGGTTTCCACAGGTGGCGGCTTCTTCGGCATAGCAGCTCTTTCGCTATGTGTTCTAAAATTGAAATCATTTCCGCCAAATCCACTAAATGCACCTCCTCCTGCACCACCATCAGATGGGAATCTCTTAGACCTACCTGGTCCAGATGATCCAAAATTCAAAGGACTACTTCCAAAGAATTCTGCAAAGATATCCTCTGCACTTCTTGAATAAAAACCACTTGTTGACTCATTTTCTGGTGGTGGCCTATCTTTCAACCCTTGCTCTCCAAGTTGATCATAAACCATCCTTCTTTGAGGATCACTCAATACCTGAAATTCATCAAATTTTCTCAAAATTGATTATAAATTTATAGTGTTCATTTCTTTTGAAGTTCCCATGAAGCAAGAGAAACAATACCATGAAGTTCCCATTTCTTTTGAAAAATTAACATATAAAAATTGAGTAGTATTTGACCTATAAAAGACATTCAAAAGGTTCATTTTCATTATTAAATTTGTTAACATACTTTGATGCATAATCCAAGCAGAACAACCCTCAAATTTGACCATTCATTTTATTTTTATCACTAGGGTTTGAACCCTGATTTTGGTACCGCAAAAGGTTCATTTTAATAAACTCATTTAAACCCTAAACTCAAACCAATTGAATTATTCATCCCCAAATTTTATCATTCATTTATTACCACACCATGAATATAAAACTAAACCACCTCTTTGTCTCATTTCAATTTCACAATTATATCAACATTCTTAACCTTTATATAATAAAATTACATGTTGTAATAAGAAACTTAAACGAAAATAGATAAAAAGATAGAAAATAAAGATGAAAATGATTTAGTTACCGCATAAGCCTCAGAGATTTGTTTGAAATTGGCTTCAGCTTCTTTTTTGTTGGTGGGGTTCTTGTCAGGATGCCATTTCATAGCCAATTTTCTATATGCTTTCTTCAAATCATCTTCTGTAGCATTTTTATCCACCTTCAATATATTATAATAATCTACACCCATTTTTTTTTTCTTCTTTAAAAATCTGAATCAATTTTGCAAATTTACAATAAGAATCTTGAGATTTAGATTCTTTTCGTGGACACCCAGATTATAAAATAATCATTCGTTTTGCAAAGTTGATTACTTTTTCATTGAATATGAAGTGCCATGAACAAACACGTTGAAAACAACAAAATGATCAATAGAAAGGAAACAAAAATTGCTTAATTCAACAATTCAGAAATCTGATAATTGATGAATTAATTGAAATGTAACGTTTTATGGGTTTTCAGATTTAAGAGATTTTTGTTTGGCTTTCTATTGAAAAAGATTTGAATATTGCAGCGCCACGTTTTCGTGTGCATGCAATATTGTTAACAGATCAAGAACTCTAACGGAAAATTTTGGATCATACAAAATTATGAGTATTTGAGGGTCTATTTAAGAAAAGATATATAATATTTAATATTTTAGTTTTCTCTCATAAATTCTCAAATACTTTGATGGATCCAAAATTGAAAATTATAATAGTCCGGCAAATATATTTTTTGGTCAACATATATAGGTTGTCAATTAGGCTAATATGTTCACTAATTGATTAATAAGAAGAATATAATCTTTATAATTTTTCATAATTTTTTTATGATAAAAAATATGATATTTTAAATAGGTAAATGACTTTAAGAAAATTAATTCAAAATAGTGTTAATTTATTAGTGAATGTATTTTATGATTTAGTTTAGTTGGTCCCACATGTTTATAGAATATAAACTGAATTATTATCAATAGTCTGTGAGAATACCAGAGAAAGTGAGACAATGAAACAATTGAAAAATTTATTAATTTAACCAACAATACTAATATTTATCTATAAAAAAAAAAATTCATGCTCATGTAAAATCATAATTTTGCATTAATTTCTTTTGAGTGCATTAAACTAAAATAGAAAAACAGAAACAGATAACTTGTGTACAAAAAAAAAAGATAATACTGACAACAAATTTTTTAATACACACTTTCTATTTTTTTAATTTGTTAAAATTTATATAAACCCTATTACGTAGATCCATATTATAATAGATAATAGAGTGTATTTGTAAACATTACTAAACTTAGAATATGAATAGATGAGTCTCTAAGATGAGGCAATCTGGTAGGAGAAAAACAAAGTACCTAATCCTTGAGGGGAAACACTCCAAATCTTAAAAACTTTCTCTTCTATAGAAATAATTTTGGCCATAAAATCAGCACTAGAGTTCCTACTCTAGTCGATATTTGCATTGGAGATACCAAGGATTACTCTAAACTCATTCCATTCCTAGTTAGTGTTCTAATGAGAAGCTCTCTCCTCACTCTAGAAATTTGAGTTCAATGGTTTCCAAATCTTGATTAAATTTAAATAGTTGTGTTGTTTATAAAACGTGGATGGGAAATATGGTAACACTTCATGTTTTCTTTGCTTGTAATTTCTTTTTCTAATCTAATGAATGAAGTATAAGATTACACTTTAAAATTAAGTGATGAATGCATTTAATAAATGATAAGAAATAGAGACAATATAATTTTTTCAATTACAAATATTCTAAATTAGTATTTTCTTCATTCAATAATAATTGATCTAATTGCAACAAAAAAGACATTGTCTAAAAAATATTACTTACATTATTTTTAATACAATATTTTTTTACTATATATTTATTTATGATATTGATAATGTATTAATCTTTAACAAAAATAATATAATATCATTATTTTTATTTTATATAATTTTTTGAATACTGGTGAAAATGAGAAGAAATTAGATTGATACATATAGAATTTCTGTGATGATTATGGTTGGTTACCCTCCTAATGAAAGAAGAGTAATAATAATTAAACAATAATAATAATAATAATAATAATAATAATAATAATAATAATAAATAAAAAAAGAAGGTGGTGAAAGTGAGATAATGTTATTTGAGAGTTGATGGAATTAGAAGGAGCAGAGTGAAGTGAGAGAGAGTTAAGAAAAACAACAACAATGGTTGTACACTCTCTATGTCTCTCTCCTTCCAACAACCTTATCTTCAGGTATTCACTCTTTTACGTGTTCTTCCATTTCTTTTTATAATAACAACTATAACCTATTCATTCTTATAATAATCTCATCAGGAACAACAACAACAACAGCAGTACAAAGGTAATCCTTAACCAAACCAAATCCGAACACAGAAGGGACTTTTCATCATCTTCTTCTTCTTCTCTAAAACCCACTTCTCAAACCACAATTTTCAGAAGGGATTTGGTACTCTTAGGCCTCACTTCTCTATCTCTAACATGCCCTCCATTTTCTGGTCTCTCTCTCTCTCTCTCTCTCTTAAATTTGCTGCTAGAATTGAATTGAGACACCTTTGCTTTATCATCATAATAATTCTTTCCTTCTCTCTCTTGCAGTTACTCTTGCTGAAGAAGAACCAAAAATGGCTTCTTTTGTAGATGAAGTCAATGCCTATTCTTATATCTACCCTGTTCAACTGCCCTCTAAAAAATTTGTCTTCAAATGGTATGCCAACTACCATATATGCATTTTATTTTCGGTCTCTTTAGTTTTCCAAGGTTTCTACTCTGTACATGAAATAGTGAAAACAGATTATCTTAAATACATGAAACATATTGAAAACTAGGTAATAGTTTTGTAATTGAAATTGAAAATATAAAACGTTTTATGATATCAAAGAGACCCTTATTTCTTTGTTTATATTTGTTATGATCCCACTTTTATGGACAAAGTATTGTTTACTCTTTATGATGTCTTGGAGATATGTTAATGGCTAGTTGTATGGTCGATATACTTATAATCTATGAAAGACTGACACTGACACAAACACAACACTAACACATAGATACCGGTAATAATTTTAAAAAATAGAAGTGATTGAACCTAACTAGTTAGGTTGGTGCCATGTCGGACATTGGAACGCCTTTAATCCGAGGTGTTGGTGCTACATAGCTATAATGATCCATTCAGCAATGTCAGTAATATGTTTAATAAACTTCTTGTCTCGATAGCACTAACATTGTGTGCCATTGGAACTATAACTGAGTTAATTGGTTTACAACTCCACTTTCTGCCTGGAAATTTTTCCTCAATTGTTGTAGGAAGCTAACTCTTTCCATATGTTAAAGGGTAGAGTCCCGAAAGCCAGAACGATACTCATCGGCTGCACCACTTTCTCGTAAGTTTTATTGTCTTTGCAAGGCAAACATTTATCTTATCAAATAATTTGAATTGAGATTGTGTTTCGTTGCGAACTTCTTTTGTTGTGCATCAAATTACTTTGATTTTTTGCATAATGATGATGGATGATTGCTTTGTAGTTTCCCTTTTCTGGATAAAAATTGCTCTGTAAATTCTATACAGCTAATGCACGGCTGCGTATTGTGTCTGAACGTGTTGATATCTTTGATAATCTCATCATTTCTGTCACGGTATTTCTCCAACCTCAGACTTGTTGCATCAAGTTTTATTTATCCATTCAATGCTTTATCAGTTTTTTGCATTAAATTCAGATAGGCCCTCCAAATTCAAGCCTTCTAAAAGAGAAGGATAAGAGCAAATGGACTGCAAAAAATGTTGCTGATTCAGTCTTAGCTGAAAAATCTTCACTGGTAAATTTTGCTCTTTTTTCTTGGAAATTTGCGCTTATGCTATTCTTATTGAAAAAAAAGTTATACTTATTGGAATCAGTTCTTACCCCACAAGCAATAGCTAGTCATCACCCATCACCCACTAAAGCTTACTAAACCAAAAAGTGTAAACCTTAAACCAGATAAGCCATAATAAAATGATCACATGAAGACCAACATGTGGTTGATCTGAGTGGTAAGGGACTGGAGCACTTTAAGCTGGTCAAGGGTTAGATCTTTGACTCTTGATATGGAGAAAATCTGGTTCGGAAGGGAGAACCCACCTTGTGTACCCAATAGGTTTCTCGACGTCCAACAGAGAGTAGCCACTGCCTTACAGTTGTGGATACTTCATATCTAAATCATGGTTATAAAAAAAAGTGATCACATAAATACTGGATGACAGGTAAAACTTTTTAAGGTAGATGATAAGCTAACACGTTGAGCAAATTTATCTGTTTTGAGTATTTTCACATAGCAGAGTTAAAAATGGTGCTCTACATGGTTAAAATATAGTTGCCTTTTGTGGCATAGCTTAAGCATTGAAATTACAAGTTTTGACATAATATTGGATAGAGGAAAGAAGTGAAATGTAACATCCTATAAATATTTAGATATTAATCAAGCCTTCTAAGCTTTTGGATGGTCATATTTGAAATGTCTTATATATGTTGCTGAGATCATTATGAATTCTAATGGTTTATTTGAGCAATTGTATATATAAGTTAACATAGCCTTCAAGTTTATTTCTGATATTGTCAATATTTTGCAGCGAGTTACTTCAACTGAGCGCTCAGCTGAGAGTTCAGTTCTCGATGCACATTCTGATGAAGTAAGATTCACGCATAATCATTATTTATTGGTTTCCAACACACACACAAAAATGAGCATGTAGCATCACATATATGACTCTTTATTAAATGAATTTGATATAAAAAGATATCTTCAAATAAGAAAAGAAAAATCTCCCAAAACATGTTATTTGTTTGTTATGGTAATAAAAATATTTTAGAGATTGAAAAATAGTGAAACATTTACATATTTTAGATCAAGTGTATGTATTGTGAAAAATAGTGAAACATTTACATATTTTAGATCAAGTGTATGTATTGTTGAGCTTATCTGTGTCCTCACAGATTGATGGTGAGCCTTACTGGTATTATGAATACCTTATTCGTAAATCGCCTAATACAATGGTATGTATTTCCTCTTGGTGCTTTTTCTCTTTTGGGAAAGTTGTTGTATATGTTGTGACTTTTTTATTTTGGAATTGTGTATGATGTTTGTACAGTCTGAAGAATCAGGAATTTACCGGCATTATCTTGGTTCAACAGCAGAAAGAGATGGTATACCCTCTCAAATTATTGCTACTGTAGTATTGCAAACATGCATGCATACTTTATATCTATCTTATGCATTATAATGTTAATTTGTCCCAGTCTGCATAAAATTGTTTGAAAGCTCCTGTTGAAAATCATTTTTTTCCTCTCCCATTCAATGAGAGCCGTTCTTGTTCTGAACATAAAAGGAAAGATCCAAAGAAAAATAATAGTATTTTTATTGGTATTGATTTTTAGAAATTCACATAAGTATCAACTTTTACTAATTGTGTTTGATTGCAGGTTATTTGTACTCCATCAGTGCTTCAACCCTCAGCCCACAGTGGAAAAGTGTACTACTCACTCACTCACTCTCTTTCATCAATATCTTTTTATCTAATAATTTTATTATTATTTTTTCATTTTTTTTTAAACCTTAACATTCTAATAATTTTTTTATGCAGATGGGGCCTTTATTTGAAAAGACAGTGAGTTCATTCCGCCTTGTCAGTCCAACAGAAAATTATGTTCCCCCATACAAAGATCCCTGGAGATTTTGGTGAAAACTCAAATTTTGTTCTAATTGTATTCATGTAGTAACCTTTGTGTGGTGAAATTCATGTAACCATATTATGTCATTTGAAGAGCAAAATTTTAAACGGCATCTCATATTCATCATTATTATTTCAGTAATTTCCTACTCAAATGATCTAATACTATTTATCTTTAAAATATATCTCTTTAGGTAAAAACCCTTTAGAGAGATTGGTGATGGCAAGAATTAAATCTTTAAATACACAGTCATGGTGGTTCTAATTATGTCATCAACAACTCTTACTAAATAGATAAAAACTTGAACTCTAAGTAACAGAGTATGAATGAGAAACTTAATATTTGTAGTACATCTGCCATTCTGTTTAACTGTGCTGTACTTTCTTTCATCAATATACAAAGCTAAGAATATCTATGAATTCAGCATCTATCCTATTAACAAGCTCAATGTGAGCAAAAGAATAATATGTATCTATCTACTTTTTACACACACTCTTTCCTTTTAAACAAAGATGCAAGTTTTATATGCCAAAACCTGAGATAAAAAAGCAACAGGCCCTAGATTGTGGCATAATATTCAAAAAAGATACATAAAAATTGAGAGGATTGTAGGCGCAGATGCAAGCGACTTGTGAGTTGATAGCTCAAGGACCACTGAGTTGCCATCTCTGACTCCTTCATTTGCCTGATGACTCTGGCCTGCAACAAAAACAATTGGCTTTACCAATGAGTAACAGTAACAGTAGAATCTGGCAGGCATATCAGTTTTTGATGAATCTGCTATGCTATCCTAGTTTCTCTATTAGGACAATAGCGACTACTATTCCAATTTCTGATAGCCGAAATAGCGCGGAAGAAATAGAATTTTTGGTTTTTTTGAAATTATAAAACTGAAGATTTTGCATGAGTGTCAAACATGGCCTATTTTTATAATAGAAAAACTAAAGAGTTGGTGAGTATTACTCCTATATTCACTATAATTAGATTGTGGTCCGCGCGTTGCGCGAATATTAATTAATTTTATAAGTTTTGTAAGTAATATTTTGTGTATTATAAATATAATTATCTTATAATATTATTTTATTGATTTATAATAATTGAATATGATTAGGAAAATTAAAATGATAGAAAATTATGTTTATCACAATCATATAATTTAATTTTTAAAATATTTTATAAAATTCATATGATAATTTATTATATAGGATAATTATTTAACTCATTGTACTGTGATTGTTAATTTATTTTTCAACATATAATGGTACTTGTATTTATTTGATGAAATAAAATGTAAAATATAAAGCCAAAAATAAGATGTAAAAATTTAAAAATATGTTTGACTATTTAATATTTTTTATTTTAAAAAAATATTAATATTGAATTATATTGTAGTGTAGTCTAAATTTATTTGTTTTATTAGTATGATATTTTAATTG
>JBBPBR010000004.1:72970609-72985426 GCA_037974775.1 Cicer pinnatifidum
AATGACTAATAATATTATAAAATAATTTATAAATTTATTATAAAATAACTTATAAAATAATTTGATAATAATATAAATTATATATTATTATCAAATTGTAAAATAATTTATAAATTATAAATATATTATAAATAATTGTAAAATAATTTTATAATAATTTATAAATTTATTATAAAATAACTTATAAAATAATTTGATTATAATATAGATTATAAATTATTATCAAATTGTAAAATAATTTATAAATTATAAATAATTGTAAAATAATTTTATAATTTATAAATTTATTATAAAATAATATTATCAAATAGATTTTGAAGGTATGAAAGAAATTGTGGAAGAAAGAAGAAAAATAGAGTAGGATTAAAGGAGATTAGGTATTGAGAATATGATTGAGAAGAGAGAAAGGATGAGAGGTCCACATCAGCTTTTTGGCTGATGTGAGAAATATTTGTATAAGTGGCATATTTGAGGATGAGGTGGCATTCGGAGATGAGGTGAGGTGGCATTCGGGGATGAGGTGAGATTCGGAGGTCTGTTTTAAATATATATAATAGATACGTATATCTTTCAATGCATAAGCTATGATATATGGCCCCATTCCCTTTTTTATTTGCATGTAGCATGCCTTTTTTTATATATAATTTACTTATTTCAACCTCTATGTGGCCTCCACTATTTGACTGCAATGTTATCAGCAATTTCACTTAGCAGATTTTTGGTGTTTCGCTATTTTCCGCAATCCGCTATTGATAACACTGAAATTTGGTGTTTCAACATCCCAAAGGATTTGTAAACTAATTTGGCGCATCTACCTATCACTTGGCTACAACTAAATCATATGTTTAGAAAAGAATTAGCTTAAAAAATGTTTCTGCTCCAAGAATAAACTAGAACATTTTCAATGGTTTATTCCTTTTCACTAGTTTATTCTTGGATCATAACATTTTTAAGCAAAACTTTGAAAGATAAACTAGTTTTATTGTGAATACCTGAAGTCGTTTCCCTAGTTGGAGCTCGACATCAGTTCCAAATGTTAAATTATTGGCGAGAACTCCGAAAGGATCTCTGGTAGTACCAACATAATTAGGAATCTGAGGCGAGTACACTATCTTCCACCTAGCCTTGCCATACTCACCCTTGCCTTCTATACGTGGCATTAATTTTTCAAGAGTAGCAGTTGCAAGCTTTTCAAGGGCAAATTGACCATTGCCTTTCAAAAGGGATTCTACCGACCGACTCTCAAGTTTTCTGACAGCCTGCATATGTAGAAAATATTAATAAGACGATACAGCCTGAAGATTGAATGGCATGAACATGAACACAGATGAAACTATTGAGTTTGACTGACTTCACAAACTAAAATTAGTTAAGAGCGATACTTTTGATAAATATAAATATAAATACAATTTAAATAGGGAATAAGACAGCTAAAATGATATATTTTGAGAAACCAAAAAACTATTACATGCAAATGAAGACATTGGAGGGCAATAAGAGTATATCTTCCTTTTGCGCGTTTATGTTGGTAGATCAAAATAACAGCCAAACTTACAGGGTAAGAGTAATTCTTAACAAATATAGGCATGTGACACACCTTATTTGGGTTATATCTGACAGTAGAAAAACATATTATAGTTGGACACAGGGCAAAGTTTTGAGCTCCAAAATTTATCAAGATAATAGATAGTAGTATCTTTTACCTCAATAGGTGAAAGTGTATCCTGTTCCAGACTGCCTTGCCAATTGCTAGCCCGACCTTGAATCATATATTGGCACTGAGATCCAACCAAAGCTAAATCTAGCATTGGATCTAGTCCATACTCAGGCTCAAACTTTGCAATATTCAAATGTTCCCGTTTTAACCTCACCTGCTTTTGAGATGGATTTTATCAGCATGAACAATGGAATAAGAAAGAGACAAGCCAAACCAACATAGAACTAGTCTAGGAGTTTTTCTTTGAAGCAAAATGGCGTGCAAAAACATCATTATGGGAACAATGATCTTAACTAAGTTGGCACTACTGATCTAATGCTTCTATCATCTGCAGCATACCAAAATTCCTAATACAAACCTGTTCAGCAAGTAGCTCGACTTCACCGTTCTCGAATACCAGTATGCCCCTAGGTGTTATACATTTGGGATGAGTAAGACCATTCAACTCAAGCTCTCCACTAACAGTAAATAAAAGAATCAAAGGATAAACTATCTTCATTTCTGGTCCAAGCACAAGCTTCAAATCACTAAGGCGAGTTTCTATAAGTGGTATCTGCATTTTCTCCATGTCCTTATCAACATGAGTTGATCCATTCACTGCCATGTTTTATTTTTCCGAAGATATATCATAATATACTCGTAAAGCAATGATTCTGAAAAGTATAACATAATGAACTCAACTAAATGAGCAACAACATAACTTACATAAGCACATTGACATTTATCATGACTGTGAAGACTAAAATTGCTATTTAAAAGCTGTGTTCATGGCAGATACCTTTGACATCATTTGAATAGGGCAACATTGTGCGTGCATGGTTTAGATTGAACACATGCAGAGTCATTAGATTCAATATGAAGCAGTGAAGAAATGCAGAGGCAACTCTAATGTTATTGAAAGATGTGCCAGGGTTTTACATTTACAAACAGTCAACTTTGATTGTAGAGCATTATTATTAGTAAAAGGGAAAAGATTAAATAATGAACTGATAAAAATTGAAATTATTACCAGAGCTAGAGGATTGAGAAATTTTAGTCGTCAAAGAAGCAGGACTTGAAGCAAATGCTTGACTAACATCCCCACCAGAAAGCGTAGACTTATTTGTTGGGAATCTATTAGGAGCACCACCACTACCACTACCACTACCACTACCACTACCCCTATCATGTGGCAAATATACTTCTCCATGACTAAGTTTAACATTCCCAGAAATGATTGGTTGCAATATTGAACCAGTTATTTGCAACTGGGAGTCAACCTGGCCACTGACAAAAGTATGATATTTGTTTTAATAAGGATAATGTGTACACAAAAATATAAATAAAAAGTTATATTGCCAAAAATCAATAATAATTTAGTTTTAATGATTATCAGCTACATAGCTACATATACCAATGAATAAGATATAGATCCCTTGTGCCAGAAGTTAAGAAAGCAACCTTAAAATATTTTTCGCATGCACTTCTAGAACATCGCACTTCAACTCAATTTTGTCATCAAGCGCTGCTTCACTATTTCTGAGAGGAAGGTTCCCTTTTACAAGCAGTTTTCCTTTTCTGCTTAACCTACCCTCCAGTGAGGTGATGGACAACCTGTTTGATTTCATGTGAACAGTACCACCAAAGTTGGTTAGTGGCTTCCGAAACACTGGTGAAGATATAGATGCCCTGTGGAATATTGCGTAGCCATTAAGCAATGGTTGGTCAACTGTACCTCTCACCTATTAAATCAAACCATACAACAAGATTTAGAGAAGTGGGCAAAAAATCAAAGAATTATATGACAGAATTGTATTGACCACACTCACCTCAAGCATGACATCAGCATTTCCATGAAGCCAATTGGCATAAGGTGATAAAGCTGTTACCAGCATCATTCCCCCATCTTTTATATTGGCATCCACCCTGATTTCTCCAACATCTAAAATTTGAAAATTTAAACCTTCAAGACTTTCTGCTAACTGAGTATTCCAAACTTCTTCATTTCTATCTCTAAAAACGTTTTTGATGCTGGCATCAGCAATTTTGGTCCCTCTATTTTTCTCCGTCACCCAATCAGGAACCCAATTAGCCCCAATTTTATCTAATTCTACATCTTTCGGTAACATTTTACTTTGAACAAAAGTAACAGGAATGCTTCCTTGAATTAGTACATGACCATTTTGGATTACAGGTTCGAATTTTGCATTGAATAGCAAACGACTGGTTGATGTTAGAGAAGCAACAACTTCTGCTCGCTCAAGATCAATTCCACCAATGGAACCGTCGAGGAGCCTTATTTGCACATCACATTCTAGTTTTGTTAAACTTCCTCTAAGATCTCCTTCCATATGCAAGATACCCTTAATGGGTGCTAACAATGGCCCCAGAGAAGGAACACCACCTGTTTCCGTAGATTCAACAAGCTGAGAAACAGTTGGGACCAGACTAACAGGAAAGTTTAAGACAGCAAAATGAAGGCTGGTTTTCGGCCCTAACAAAGTTCCATCAGCATGAATGGTGGCATTGTCATTTTGGATAATAAAATTATCCATGTGCATGCCATCATCATTACTGTAAGTGCCAATTGCTGAGACGCGTTGAGTTTTGTAGTCTCCCCACTCCAAATCCTCCCCATGAAAGTCAAATTTTGCCTGAAATGACATCAAATAAGAAAATCAATCTTCTTAAAGTTGACAATTTATGCTAACTCCAAGTAATAGTAATACAAATAATAATATGTTTTTTACCAGAGTATCTCCATTCCCTCCGCCTCTTGCATGCAGAGAGCCGTGCCAGCAACCTTTGAGATCAAATATATCGGGCAGAATTGTATCTTCAAGAACGGCATCATATGATGAAGCATGATTCCCCCTTATAAACTGCAATTTGAACACCATTACAGACAAAGAAACTTCAAAGTTTGCAGTGAATATCATTAGGATTATTGATGTTACAAATGAAAAATGAACATTGCATGCAAGCTTCAGGTTAGGAGCACAAATTAGATGCACCAAGTATTGTGCCTATTGAAAGGTAAATGAAATTATAGTGATCTCTTGATAATACCTCAAGCAGGTGTTGAGGGCTTGTTGAATATAACCCTACCGACTGCAAACTTTGAATAAAAAAATCCTACACACATGTAACATGGCAACATGCATAATCAGTTTCATTTCTTCAAATAATAAGTATACATGATTAGCAACAGATTTTTAGGTAAAGAATACAATAACTGAATAACATAACAAACAGTAGACTATTATTATTATCTTTTACTCAATTTCTATAGATGTATTAAACAACTCACAAGTGTTAAAGTTCAGTAGATATTATCTTGCTGGCATCAATAAAAGAAAACCACAGGAAAAGAAAAAGTATTACTTCAATTAAGTTATCGGTACTTGAATGCTCTAGTATTTTACAATAGTAAGGTCTATTTGGTTCTAGAAAATGTTCTCTATTTCCGTTTATTTTTACTAATAACCACAAAAATACCAATTTGTTTTCACTTTATTCCTATTTTTAGATTTTGTAAAGATAATGATGAAAATAAATTTAAAATTTGTAAAAGCAAATGTTACTAGCATATTTAAGTCATTAGAAGTGTATTGTAATCAACTGACTATACTCCAAAATTTGATTATGAATATATGAAACTGTCCAAGACACAATAAAACATGATACCACCTTTGATCTTGAGAGAACAATAGAATCCGTGCTTCGAGAAAGAAGTCTTGCAAGAGGAAGCATCTCAGCAATCTCCGCTCTACAAACTTCAAGTTTCATTCTCCACCTGCCCATCGAGGATATAACACTACCAAGATGCCCAGACATTAGCCTTTTCAAAAAACCATCCCCTTTTCCATTAACAAGGCTGTGATCACGGACTCCAGGCAACACATATTCACCTTGAAGTTCATAAAGACTGTTGATTTGTTCCAAGATAATTTTTTCAATTGTGATCTGAAAAATAGCACAACAACAAACACTCAGTATCCTCGAACACAGTTCCAAAACAGTTTTACCAGTACAATATAAGAAAGCACAATGTTGTTACTATGGCTAACCAATGATAAGAAGTCAATGAACTGTTGTGACTTGTGATTACTATAGCAAACTTAAGGTTCATTATAGTGGATGTCAATGAACCCCTGGGGTAATCAGCTGAGCATCTATATATTTTTTCAAGATTAAAGAGTCATTGCAGTGATTCATTTATTAAAAATTTAAAATAATGAGATTCCAAGAATCATCACAACCTAAGGTGATATAAATAAAACATAAACAACTACGCAGTTTCTAACATCGTATTCAAATTCAACTCGGCTTGTGCTAAGCATACTTCTACGTTGATTCAGGATAGCAATAAGTTGTAACTTAAATTCAGGTTCAAAAGTAAGAGGGAAAGCCCTAGGCACTTACAACATCTCCACTCCATCTAGCCGCCACATCTAGGGATTTACCGAGAATACCACTCAATTTGGGCTGAAGTACGGATATGATTCCATGTCCTCTTCTTTTTTGAAGATTAACCTGGATTTCTGCCTGAAAAAAAGATAACAGCCACAAAACAGCATATTTTCATTACATGATCATTAAAAAATGCTTCGGCCAAGTTGTCCACCCATGTATCCTCATTATGGTCCAAATGTGCATAGGTGGAGGGTATAGATAAGGACAACAAAGACAGAGACACTATGAAGTCAAAGAGGTAAATATGATGGCTTACCCTCTGAATGGTTCCCCTGAGAGAAGCAAGCTCCAGCTCATCAAGTGGAAAATGTCGTATCTACAAGTTACAGTCCACGTAAGCAAAAAACAGAACAATAATGTTTTTCAATATGAACTTTTGGTCTAGTATAATGTGACTCAAAAATATGGCAGCAGAGAAACAAATCACTGGACCCAGAATTTGGATAGGGCTACCTCCAAGCTGGCTGAATGACATTGTTGGATACTGACATTGGCCTTCAATTTCCCCTTCTCAAGTGAAATAGACAACAGTTGTCCACTTTTCAGACCACCTTCATCACTAGGCTGTAGTGACCGTACAATCTTCGCGGAAAGACTTTCATCAGGCCTACCAGAGGCATCCAACTGCATTCCATAAAAAATGGAAGTTTCAACAACTAGATATGTAAATAGAGCCACACAATCAGAAATTAACTTTAATAAAGTTGGACAAAACTTGCAGATATAAAGATGACTACTTTTCATAAAATAAAGCCAGTTACTAGAACTCTTGTCCATGATTATATTGCAATGAGTTACCGTCAAGCAGTCTGTTAAACAATTTCAAGGCATCTCAAAACGGAAAAAAAAAAAAAAAAAAAAGGAAGAGAGAGTCTTATTCTTCACCTTGATACACTCGGGAGAAACTCTCAACAACCCAGACAGGTGAGGTGCAAGCATCAACTGATTCAATTTGAAATCAGAGATTGAAACCTCACCAACGACACAATCTCCACTTCCTATCTCCAATATGTGCACATGTTGCCCATTCTGGTCAAAATTTTGTTCCATCATAGTGCAACTAGGTTCTAAAAGCTTACCTTGAAACTTTACTCTTCCAGTTGCTTTCAAAAGCAAAGGTCTTGGAATGTCCAATGGATACGTAGTAACCAGATTGAAGAATTCAAACTCATGCATATGAAGATCAAACTCAATGCCATCAACAGTAAATGGAACGGTTCTTGGTGAACAAAACTCTTTTCTAGTAAGTGAAAAATCATCAGAATAAGATGTTTGGACTTTCATATACAAATCAAATGCAGCTGAAGCAGATTTAAATATAACGAAATCATGCAAGATTATGATATCTCCTCTAGCATCTCTGAAAGACCCTTCTGCAGAAGGTGCAGTCCATTTTATATCAAGCGTTCTGCAAGGAAAAATAAAATGAGAAAACATTTTTTGATAAAACAAAATCATATTCAAGACGGGAAATAAATATTAGCATAAATAAAACTAGAAGAGTTAGCCATTAGCCAAAACGAGGAAGGCAAAAGTAGATGATTTAACTATATAATAAGCAAAAATAGTGCTGAATCGTAATCAATTAAAATTAGTTATTAAAACTACAAAGAGAACAAGCTTACGGTCTTGAAAAAGATCCCGAAAGTCTTGTCTCTCCATGTAACACCCCTAGTTTGAATGGCATTAAACTGTGATAATTGGGAATGTAATGAAGCATGATTTTTTCAAATGCCAAACTTCCAGAAAAGTTCACATCTATTGATGTTTCATCCTCCTCACCCTGAAAACAAAATAGTACATATTAGCAGCATGGACGGTGGGACGGACTCTATAGAGATATATGGGGAAGGTAAACAATTCAGGAAAAGATATTCATATTCTGTAGTTTCTTTTAGCCAAATCAACGGGACTGTGCTAATCTTCCATGAAGTTTCTCCCCTCCTCCCATCCCCAGAAAAAGAAACACATAAAGGGTCACAAAGTATGCATAAACAATGATGATCCAACATTAAATGACTATGGTAACGCTTCCATGTATTCTAGAAAACAGAAAAATAGTAATAGAATTGAATATTTGCTTTCAAAATGTGCCATATTATGGTTAAGCATTAAAAAAAGGCTTTGTAATAGTTTACAGGCCATATACCTCTGGGCATATCCATGCAGTCCCAGCCCCTCGAATTTCACCACCATTCACAAGGCTTGCCCTAATTCCATATAAATCGGCAACCTGTGCTATGCAGTGTAAGGTTAAAAGAATATAATATTCTTGAAGAGACTAAGAGACTAGGAGGATTTAAGAAATTGCTTGAATGAATTGCACTTGGCATATTTATAATTCCAATCCTACTTGAAAACACAGTGTAAGTTCCAACAAAAATTATTACCACTTTCAACTTACACAGTTATCAGTGTTGAAAGTAAAATTGGCAGATACATATGAAAATGGTATGCGATCAAATGCTGCCAGTGCACCAGCCTCTTTACTTTTAGCAAGTGCTTCAGATGCTGCAGTTGAAGGAGTGTCGGCATATAAAGAAGATAACGTCCTAGAAACCATTCCAGTGCCCACAAATACAGGACTATCTAATGGGCCTTGGCAATTAAACAGAGCAGTGATTGATCCTGCTAGCTGCAATCAATAAACTTTAAGTATTAAAAACAGAAACAAAAAACACAGTGAATGAAGTAAATGTAGCAAGTAGCACGAATTGGCAGTACTTTTAAAAAATATGATAGAAATAAAGAAGCAAGATGAAAGAATTTCACGGTTGTGTAGAAGGTAAGTTTGCATAAAACTTAATATTCCTGTTTTCTAAAATTAACAAATGCAAGATACAAAAAGAAAAGAAAAGATGAAGATGGAAATGATTGGTAACCATACCGGTAACAAGAAAGGTTTCATGTTGAAAGTTCTCATCAAGGCATTCACTTCAACACCAGGTACCTGGAAATTTGATCAATAAAGTATCGGAGGGAAGGTGGAAAAAATTTAACTACCTTTCGTGAAAATTGGAGGTATGGAATAAGCGCAATTAACAGTTATGAATCTCGCTATTTGGATTGAGTGTTTAGTGTTTACCACATTCTCTCATTGAACAGATATATAAGAATTATCAATCCTTGCTGCCACAAATCTATATAAATTTTAAATAAAACTTCTGACTGCAAACATACATAAGATTAACAGTACCTGACACATAAGATGAAATTCTCCTTCCTCGGGGTTTATGCCAAAATCTCCTGATGCTTCTAGAGGAATGCTGCCAAACCAGCCACATGCATTGTGTAAAAATATTCTTTGAACACGAAAACACAAACTTGCTGATATGTTCTGGAAAAATCAAACTATTCGATTACCTTGAAGGCTATTTAAATTATCTTTGGCAATGCTTATTTACTGGTTAATCTCTTGACAAACAGGAAGGAAAAACAACACACAATGGGAGAAAAATTAAATTACATTGCCACTTGAGTTTTAGCTTAGTGGTGGCCTAATAATTAACTTCCTATGCATGATTTCTTTATGATAGAAAAGTACCTAATGAATATAAATCTCATCAGTCATATGTCATTTTAAATATTATTTTGGTGAACAATAAAAAATACAGTGCACATGCAATGGGTCAGTTGCTTTTCAAGAGAGTTACAAATGAAACATATCAAAAAGGGATTGCACAAAGCATTTTAATACAGATGAAAGGAAGACATACAGAGAAACACGATGAAGCATCAGATAGTTGGAAATCCAATCCTTTCACGTCAAGCTGTCCGTGAAGATTTGGAAAAGTTTCACCCTTAGACATGCACAAGTGAATCTGTAACACAGGAAAATAATATATCGAACAAATTTAGCAATATCGGTTATCAAGAATAACTAGCAAGTAGCAGCATTCTATTGCCACGATAATGATAACACTGTCTGAAGAAGTGGATGTATTGAGATCTATAAAGTTCCACAACCTAAGCCAAAAGCTATAAACTTCCATGTCTATGAGACAATGAAATAGTTGGGGAAGAAGCTTCTATTGACATATCCTACCAAAACATACAGAGGACCTCAACATATAGGCATATGTCTAGTCAAATAAAGCTGATAATTGACATAAACATGAAAATTTATAGTATTAAACAAAAAAATATACCTGAGAGGCATTAAAACACAAATATATTTTAAATAATCAAATAATCGCTTATAAAAAAAAATAAAAAAAATAAAAGCTAACCAAATAATCAGGTCATACTAATTGAAGCCAAATCATAATTCCAATCTAATGCCAAGGAACATATCTTGTAGGACCCAAGTAAACCAAAATATGGCATTGAAACCAGTAACTATTGAATTAATTTAATAGAAAAATAATATAGGGTTAAATGTGTTTTTAGTTCCTATAAAATATCCATTTATAATTGTAGTCGCTAAATTTTTTTTATCAATTATTAGTCCCTATAATCGAATGCTTTTAGTATCTCCATTTACAAAAATTGGGAGCTTTTAGTCCCTCTTTTAGACAAAGGAACTAAAACCATCCCGTTTTTATAAAAGGAGAGACTAAAAATGGACAAAAAATTTAAAGAGACTATACTTGAAACATCCATAATTTAATAGAGATTTAAAACATATTTAGCCCAAGAATATATCTATTGGTGAAGAAAAGAATGACAGCCAATTATTGCCATTGATGAGATCACTTTATTTCTTTGACTCAAACTGACTGTTCCAGGTAAGGCAGCAGATTTTAGGCTTATATACCGCTGGAAATCAGTATCATGTGTTCTTAACCAAACATACAAGAATTCCACAGATAAATTTTCCCACAACTGAAACCAAAAACAATCTTACTATGGTTACAAATAGATCATGACAGTAACAGAACTAAGGTTAAAGAAGCACCTCACCACTTGCCCTCCCTTTAGACCATGTAATTGGAATTTCTAGGATCCTTTCAAATAGCTGCATAGAACTCAAGCCAGACATAAACATCCATACAGAATACATGGTAAAATCGGAAGATGACAAAATTTTGGAACTAAAAATAGTCTATATACTTTACCGGAACATAAAGATTTTCAATTTTCAAATTAGTATGCCATTTCTGCTCAGTAGTGTCTACAAAAACATTGGCAGACAACCAACCACCATCTTTGCATACAACACCTGACCTCCACGGTTTACAATTTCCACTCAATTGTACATTTATATGGTTGTAGTGGTTATGAAATTTCACATGGCCATTGACATTCTCCATCTCCCTGAAAGTAAGACATACAAAACATCTAAATTCATGTAAATGATCATTTTTCAAAATAAGACTTTGTGTTTCAATATAGAAGTATCTCTTTGGTATTTACAAGTTACAACCACTAATACTTCATCTCCCAGCCTCAAGATTATACTCGATGATCAAAATGATTCAACTTAAAGTATCATATTTCTACCTTTCATTTTACAATATGAAGATTAAGTACATCAGTACAGCTCAAACCAAATTGAAAAATTCTACATCGTTTCAATTAATCTAATTCAAGATACAAGATAATGTGCAATATCTAATGCAGCAAAAGCTATGTGCAACGTAAGTAAGATTTTGTGCAGTTAAACAAACAGAAATCCCACCTACATTTGTTATTTCAGGACTTGAAATGTGAACTAAGATACTAAATAACATTTTAGAAACTAATATCACAATAGTCCAAGTTATAAGGTTTCAGGAAGAAAAAAAAAAGGAAGAGAAAGAATAAAAGACTTTGAAATATAATTATGGTTTCAGATTTCATATTCAGAATGATCAAGTACTGTGTGATAATGGTTCTCACCTAACTTCATTGTCGCCATATGCAAGTAGCATCACAGTTGCACCTCTGAAATGAACAGAATCCAATGTAACAGGAAGAGTCTTAATGAAGCCTTCAGACTGCAGAGCATCTACCCCATCCACATGTTCTGCAACATTCCCATTGAATTGTAAATTTTCATGTTTACTCTCTCTTGTCTGTAAAGTCGGATCACTGGCAAATTTTATATCATCTGAATGACCATGAACACTTTCATTATCTGCAGGAGACCAAATTCCAAGATTTGTGGATTGCACTCCATTTTGATTATCATCATTGCTATCATCATCATCATCACCACTGGCAACAGATTCTGTAATTTTGTCAACATCATTTTTTACTAAATGTGTATCAAGATTCACACAATGAAAGCATCCAGAAGAAGATGAAGGCTCCTCATGCTTTCCCGGTGATTGACTGCGGAAGTATGCACGTGCTGCTGATTCGCTGCATTCGAGAATTCTTCTTTTGATGGCAACACCAGAGGCAGAGATGTCGCTCCTCTTAGACTTCCTCTTGAATCTTCGTTTCCAGTGCCTTTTGATGACTCTTGACCAAAACTTAATTCTTGAACCAGGAAACTTCACTCGAAACGACTTTTCTAAATCTGCATGTTTCATATCATAATCAACACCCTTATCTACACAATGATGATCATGCTTCCTCTCACTCATACAGAAAAACGAGTTTGAATCGGTTTCTCCTCTTGAATGACCTTCAGCCTCCTTTAAATCACCACCTTGGGAGGACTCAGAAACAAAGTAACCAGTCTCCGCAGCTTCCCTAGCTGCATCATCCCGTTCTCTCGCTAACCGAGCCGCATCTTCCTCTCGTGCAATCCTCCTCGTTCTAGTCCGATGATCGATCCCTTCTTCAGTAGACAAGTGCCTCTTTATGCCACCTTCTGAATTCGGTATCCCTAACCAACTAAAGTCCTTCTTCTGCACAATCAACACACTTGGATTTGACAAAACTGCATCAACCACAAACTTTCCCCTTCTCAAACTAGTAAAAGGATGAAGACGAAGCTTAACAATAGGAGCCTCACCACAAGAAAATTCCTCCTTATGAGGCCCAAATGAACATGATTCCAATGTCAAACTCAAAGGAGAGATTCTTCTAACCTTTCCAAACCGAAAATCACGCTGAATTTGCTCACTGATTACTAAACAAACAGAAGGTAACAAGTTGTTTTCAACACACTCCTTAGCTTTATTACGCCCAAACCAAACCAACAAACACAAACCAGAGATAACAACAGTGTAAACACATACCCTTATAAAAAAAATCCCGTTTTTCCACAATGGGGTGAAGAAAGGAGAAAAAAGTGGTTCCTTAGTACATTTCAACCTAGACCCGTTTATGGAAACAAGATGTATCATCAAAAAGTTTACATTTTGACAACAAAAACTAAAAGCTTGCCTTATTGGGTGCCCTTGTTTTGCAGATACGGTGCACCACCTTTTGCTTTTCTGCAATAAGCTTCTTCTCTCAAAATGGTTGAAAATGACAGTGTTGTAACATTTGAGAGAAGAATGAAGCTTGATCCCCAAGAATGAGGTGTTCATTATTATATCCTACTTCTTTCTGAGTCCATTAACAATTCATGAACGCATTGGGAAAGTGGGAATTGGGAAGAAGTGAAGTAGATGATGAAAAATTGAGTGTGGTGAGAGTGAGATAGAAAGAAGTGTCAATTTGAGAATGCATTTTAAGAAGGTGGAGGAGAGTGAGAGAAATGTGATTATGAGAACTATCAATTTTATTCGAACTTGAATTGTACGTTGTTGTTGTTGTTGTTATTTTTTGTTAGTATTTTCAAAGGTGGGAAGAAGAAAAGAACAAGACAAGGAGAATATTTGTTGCTTGTTTTGAGACAAATGGAATAACCAGACATTCTAATTCTCTTCAAGTGATCAATCAACTTGGATAAGAGAATGCTGATTCCAAATTCTGAATAAAATTGTTTTTTTGTTCAAATTTCATATTATCAATTTAATTCTTAATAACATTTGGAGGACATATAGTTTTTAAATTCTACTGACAAAATATAGATATTATTCGCAGATTAAATTTCATCCTAAGTAAAATATTAATTATACTAATAATATAAATTATTAATATTTAGAAGAAAAAACTTTTATATTTTTATTTATTATTGATGTACATTTCAATTTAAAATATATTTTGATTTTTAAATTTATACATTTTATTTATGTTTAAGAAATTATTTGGTAAAAATATTTATAGAAGGGAGTTAAATAATTAAATTTGTTTGATAATCTCTTTTTAAACAACTTTTGAAGTTATAGAACTGACATCTAGTTTAGTAAATTGGGAGTCATATGGTTTGGTCATTTGGAGGAAGAACATAAGAATAAAAGTGATTCGGAGGTTATGGGTTGATTCAACTCCCTCCTCTAATAAATATAACACTTTTAAAAAAACTAATTTAGTGAATTTGTTTTGAGCAAAAAATTTACAATTAAAAAGGTTATATGTAATTTAAATAAAATCTGGTTGATTGATTTTAATGGAGTTTTCAACCATATTTTTTCATTGAAGTTCAAACACTTTTTTTCATTCAACTCCAAATCTTGCTTAAGATATTTAAATTCAATTTTATTTAAATCAATTTAACCTTAAATATTAATATATCTCTTTATTTTACATAAATAATATTAAAAAATTATAAGATGGTCACGCTTATGATATTTTTTAGGTAAAAGATAATTGATTAGTATATAAAATAATTGAAAATATGTGTAACTTAATCAACAGTTGCATAAAACCACATAATCAATGTT
>JBBPBR010000004.1:73013687-73026655 GCA_037974775.1 Cicer pinnatifidum
ATTGACTTTTTTTTAAGAATCGTGAGGGTAGAGATTAAAGTGTTAGCGTATAAAATTCAATTTTCCTAATATGGATTATCTATATTTTGTAATGGAGTGCTAATATTCAAGTTTGGTTTGATCACTAAGCAATAAAGGCTAATAAGTCATTCTAGCGGAAATTTTATAAATAAGAGGGTTAAATCTTAATCGCACATCAATATATGAATTATCATAATTTAACATGACTTTTTTAAGTGATAATGTATCACTTTATGATCAAAATCTAACTATATCACTCTCTTATGAGATATTATTTTAAGTAATAAAATTTATGTGTATTTTTTTATGTACTTTTTGTATAATTATTTTAACTTAATCAACTATGATTTCATCAAATTTATAATTTTTTCAGTTGTTATAACTATAAAATATGTATTTTATATTAAGAACCATAAAAAAAAAATACATAAAAAGAATGTTTTTAAATTACCTAAAAAAATTTCTTCGTATATTAAGTTTGGGTGACGAGAAAGTTACACATAATGATAAGGGTTACACATAGGGGTGGGAATAGGCCAGGCCAGACCAGGCTTTGAAAGGCCTGAGTCTGGCCTACGATTTATTTTTTCGGCCTATCATAGGCTTTTTTTTCGGCCTAAGCCTGACCTTTTTAATAGTTTGGTCTGGCCTGGAAGCCTTTTTAAAAGCCTTTTTAAACGAATCCATTATTACTTCTTAAACAAATAAGGAACAACTACTAAGTGATTGACTAATTGAACAGTTACCGAATATAAAACGATTACCAAATATAGAACTGCTACCGAATATGGAACGACTACTGAATATGGAATGATTAGTAAGTGATTGTCTAATTGATAGAATTTAAAATAGAAAATAATATTATTAATATAATAATAAAAAATAATATTAATAAATAATAAATATATATAGGCCGGCCTGTTAGGCCTAACAGGCTTTTTTATAAGCCTGAGCATGACCTATTTAAATAAATAGGCTTTAAAAACAGCCTGAGCCTAACCTTTTTATTAAATAGGTCAGGCCAGGCCAGGCCATAGGCCCCTACGGACGGCCTAGCCTATTCCCATCCCTAGTTACACATAATGATAAGGGCAACAATAATAATAATTAAAAAAAAAAAAAAAAAAAAAAAAAAAAAAAAAAAAGAGGATATGAGTGAATTACCCGCAATAATAATACAATACTCCTTCAAGAGATGATTCAAATACTAGCTATACGAATGTTAGAAATCCATTGAAAGCAATAAATATAGGTTTGGATAGAGAAATAAACAATATCCTAATAAACACACAGCACTTTCGTTTCACACTTCATTCAAAGTGATGTTAATTTAGCTTAATCTAATTCACCCATTATGAGTCAACTAAATGAAAGTTTACATGTAGCTGAAATCCTTGGACACAAAGATAATTCCATTAACATTTGAAGCTTTGTATATGTATCTATGAAGTTAGCAGAATGAATTTTCATGGTGTTGAGTACTCTTGAATTCTGCATTATATATTTTGCAAATTGAAGCTCACTTTTTGCGTGTGTGTAATTTCTAAGTGAGCATGTAGTAAGATGAGATAAAAGGCATTCCGGAACAGTTTTTACGTTCTTCCAATGTTGGTCAGGGACCCCGCTATCCTTAGAAACCTAACAATGATAAACAAGAGTTAAAAAATATTGAAATATATGAAAGTAGAACTAAAAGAAAAAGGACAGTAGTTAACATGAAAAACCACCTTATCCATGATAAGAGTTTGAAGGTTGGGGCATTTTTTAAGCACATCTCTAAGCCATCTTCTCTGCCACCTGGCGCACTCGGGTTTAAAGTCGAAGATAAGCTCCATGTGGGTTAAATTGTGAAACATGGGAATGCTAATCAATGGAGAAAACTCCCTCTGCAAAAGTAAATGATATTTTGAATTGAATTAGGCATATATATATGAGGTATTTTTGAGAAAGAAACAATAAACATAATTTGATAGTGAATAGATACCACTGTTGCGCGCAGATGGTGTACGTTTTGAAGGCAATTAAAACTGATATCATCATCATAAATGTTAGCTGAGATCAAATTGGGTAGGATTGGAATTTGTTTATGTGGCCAACAATATCTCATTATGTCCTTTGTTCTCAAATCCTGTAGATTGGGACAGCCGGATAGAAGTTTACTCTCATAATCACAAAAAGAAAAAGTCACAGATTCCATGTGAAGTACTTTGAGTGAAGGAAGATCAACAACAAGTGGACGTGGATCCTCGAGGATCAAAACGTTCTTCAAGTTCAGAATAGTTAGGGTTTTAGAATTTAGAGCGAAACTAGGCAATTTAGTATTATTGTTGAACTCAAATAGGAGGCTGAGATCGTGAATTCCTCCTCCTCCTCCTGGTTGGTACATTGCTGTGTGAAGAGCATTGTGAAAATCGGATGTGGTGTTTTTGGCGGCGGAATTGAGGTGGAATGATTGGAAGGGAATGGTGATATTTCGAAAGAGCGGTTTCCATCTCTTTGAGAGGATGGTTGTGACGGCGGCGTCTTTGATGGGAAGAAAGGAGAGAATGGAATAGAGAAGTTCGTCGGGAAGATCACTGACTATGTCTTCCCTTAGTATTGTTGCAAGTTGATTCGGCAGTGACATTATGGCTAGGAACGAAACAGAGCGTTGTTGCTTTCTTTGGAACGAAAGAGAAGGAGTAAAAGGTGGGAAGTAGTTTTCATCTGTTTCATGTGTCTTCGTCTTCTCATCTTATATATATCACATAGATTCAAGCCCAAGCCCACTTGTTCATATTGTTATCTTCTTTGATTTGTAACAAAAATAGGTATATATCTTTTTTGCGATCTCAAAAATAAGGATAATTCATCTCCTAACTATTTTATTGAAAGACTTCAAAAATAAATAGAAATACCACATTCAAAACAAAAAATATATACAATTTTATTGAAATAAAAAAGTATATTTAATTTATATATATACTTTTTATTTGTTATAATGGATGAGTTCACGTTATTAGTCTATCTATCTCATATCTCATGTGCAATTTATTTACAAAGATTAATTTACTTTAAATATTTGTTCTTATTTTGATAAACAAAATCTAAATAAATCCAAACCAAATTAAAAGATTTATTTATTTTTTATGAAATATTTAAATTCTTATCACTTTACAAAATATATTTAAAAATTTGAAATTTAGTTAAAATATTTTAGTCATGATCCAAATTACTCTCAATTGATTTGTTTTTAATTGAAATTTATTAACTATTTGAGCTAAAATAAATTTTTTATTAAAAGAAGTAATAAGATTTAAATTTTTGAAATTCTACCGAATCATAAAAGGGATTAAATTTGTATCAAGGTATAATCTTTACATATAACTAAACATGAAAATCAGATAACAAAAATAATGGACATAAATAAATTACTCTATTCTTATGTATTATATTTAAATCTCGAAGTATTTATTTATAGGGTCCACATTTACTATCGAAAATAAGAATAATGTGCATAAACATCTATTCGAATGAGGCTGTTGTAGAACCGAGGGCACATTTTGGAATGATAAGATACTAAATCATAGTTTAACAATATTATGCTAGTGTGGTTTGTGCAAATTCCACTATGCCATAGTGCTATACGCAATAGTGGGTATTTCACAACTTTTTTTGTACTAAATAGCATATTGCAAGGCAATAGCAACTTGTCCAATCTTTGCTATGCTATGGCGCCGCTATAGCGGCTATTGACAACATTGGTTTTTACCACTCCAGTTACATGATACATACTACTTATATACAACTGGTTACTGGATGAATGATGAATGGCTAATATCTAATAGATTATGGATGCAGGGATTAATTCGTATGACCTGATATTGATGATTTCTACTGGGAGAAAGTTCCAACGCCCATTCTTGACACGGTTGAAAACCCTCTTTGCTTGAAGAACTTATCTCTTAGGGTTAGTTGTAAGCTCATTGGCATTCTTTTTTTGCTTTGACCTCATTTGGAACTTGCAATCTTGAAGTATTTCACTCTAAATAACTGTCTTTGCAGGAGTTGAAACAATTAGCTGCTGAAATCCGTGTAGATTTATCTACTATTCTATCAGGTACACAAATATCTCTAAATCCAAGTATGGCTGCAGTGGATCTGACAGTTGCATTACATCATGTTTTTCATGCTCCAGTAGACAAGATATTGTGGGATGTCGAGGATCAAGTAAGATTTTAATTTATAACTAAAAGTGCCAGTGCCTCCGTATCATTTCAAAATTTCCTCTTCTCTCTTTGAAGTGGAAAGTTTAATAGGAATTGCGATTGTTAACATTGTTCCTTTATTGTGCTTCATTTTGCAACAAACCAACAAATATTCCTTTTTCGTGGTGTTAATTTTCTAATAATTAAATGAAAATATTTTTTCGGGCAATGTAACCTATTTGAGTATTCGATATTTGTGTGCAGACATATGCACATAAGATACTTACAGGAAGGAGATCGCTCATGAAAACAATCAGACAAAAGAATGGCCTTTCTGGTTATACTTCTCGATTTGAGAGTGAATACGATTCGTTTGGTGCAGGTCATGGATGCAACAGTATATCTGCTGGACTTGGTAGTTTATATTTTTCTCCTTGTTTAACAATATTATATTAATTTGGAGCATTATTCAGGCTGTTTATGTTATTTTTAATTGTCATTTACTGTTCGGAGTATGCGTATGTCGGTTGATAAATTATCTGTTTTTTTATGGCCACTTTACATTTTCCTTCCTAATGAACTAATGAAATTCCTATAGATGAAATCTCAAATGTTCTCCTATTCATATGTAGTATATTTTATTTCAGGCATGGCAGTTGCACGGGATATTAAAGGGAGACGAGAACGTGTAGTTGCAGTTATCAGCAATTGGACCACCATGGCTGGTCAGGTGTATGAGGCAATGGGAAATGCAGGATATTAATTTGGACTCAAATATGGTGGTGATTTTGAACGATAGCCGTCACTCTTTACTCCCAAACATTGAGGAGGGCCCAAAAACTCTGTCAATGTCCTATCTAGTACCCTTAACAGGCTCCAGTCCAGTAGATCTTTCCGAAGGTTTAGAGAAGCTGCTAAGGTATGCATATTTTTCCTCCTCCTTTGCAGAGAAAATGCAAAATAGTTGTAAATTAGTCTTCAGTGTCTGTTGCTAGCATGCAGGGTCTACACGACAACGCCACACCATTCAACTTTCAATGAGCTTTTAATAAAAAGAAAGTCTGCATGCTTAATGACTTGCTACAAAACGGCTACGCGACTAGTATTGTGAAATGATCTGTAGCCAGTCAAAATATTCATCGCTTTGCTTTCTAGTTTAATGTGATTACTCAGCTTTGTCTGTGTGTGCATTTGGACATATAAATGAATGTGCAAACCCCCGTCTCCCACTGAACCGAAAAACAAAAGCTTTATTGTATACCTTAATGGTTGTATTCATCTTTGCTCTTGTGCATTCATGTCATCTCATTCAAAATAAGTGATCTGTCTAAAAAGTATTAATGATAATCCTTCTTTATCACCCAGTTTCTATATCTTAATGCTTCCCATTCCCACTTCATATTCAAATTATATTTAAGCGTTACAAAACGTATTAATGGCAAATTTTATGCTTTATCACAGGGTGTTACAAAACGTATTGGCTGGGGCATGCATGAATTGGCAGCTAAAGTTGATGAATATGCTCGTGGTATGATGGGTCCACTACGTGCTACTTTATTTGAAGAACTTGGGTTGTATTACATAGGCCCAGTAGATGGACACAATATATTGAAGATCTAATATGTCACGACCCAAAAATTTAATGTCGTGACCGGCGCACAAGCTATACTCCTAGTCTGGCAAGTCTATCAACTAACTTAACAATTTAAACAACTAAATCGCTTTCTAAACATTTAAAAATATATATATGCTTTTTCTCGAAATTTCGACAGAGTATCCTCTGTAACTTCAACATTTCCAAATTTATGAAATCCCTGTCAAATTTTCAATCCAGTCACAATTCAAATAACATAATCAAGTTTCTTAATACACTTTCCAACAAACTAAATAGACTTTCTAAACTCCAAAATAGCTGCAAATTTCATAGACTCAACAACTGTTAGAAAAAAATGGTCCTCGATCAAAGAGGCCTACAAAAAAAAAAAGTGTGTTGAGACTTGAATCAAATAATAGATTCCTACTCAGCTGCTTGCGAATCTGAAAAAAATAAGTCATATAAAGGGTAAGTCACAAAGACTTAGTGAGGAGACAACAACCACCATCAATTGGAAGGGAAACACAAAAGGCATGAATAACTGTTTAATCGCTTGATAGAAATATTAAAAATCCAGTGAATAACGAAACGAAATCAAAATGAACAATCTTAAAATCATCATAAAAATCAAACAAGTAACAATACAAATTTTTAGAATCAAGAGGGAGCTTTATCTCATTGATAGCCCTTTCCTCCTAAGGGTGGCCTTCCCCTTAAGGGCGGCTCCATCTAACGGATGACCCTCTTCTCTCAATCCCGCAACGCATCATCACGTATCAATTAGGAAGCTTACAACTCGTTGCCCTCTCCTCCTATGGATGACCTCTCTCGTAGGGGCGGCTCCATCTAACGGTTAACTTTCCCTAATCATCACGTGGTAACTAGGTGCACCTAACGCAGTTAACGATTTAATAATTATAACAACGATTTCCCAAAACACGCGTTTAAAATTATTTCATCGAAATTCATGAAAAATATATTCAATCTCATAACAAATAAATATTTAAATAATTTAACTCATACGTAAATCCAACAAATAACATATTATATAACAAAGACCATTAAATTAAATAATTGACGAAATTGAGATAAAATTCAAATATTGTGTTTCTCAAAATTTTCAATAAATACTTTAATATAGAAAACAATTAAAATAATAATAATAGCAGTATAAAAATATATGACGATGATCGTCGTCAACTCACAGCTATGGAGAATTGTCTAATTTTGCTCTCCAACAACTCTCAGAGTAGCCGGCAGGATCTCAACGGACAAATCTGAGCATCAATAATATTTCCAAGACTTTAGAAAAATTATTCTAAAGTTTAACTAGCTCTAGGAAAGCCTAAAAATCATTTAAATATACTCTAAGCACAAAATAATATTTTTACTCAAATCTACATTTTTCTATAAATTCACACTAGGATTAGAGTTGTGTACTTACCTCAAAGAGTTTCAATCAACAACTCTCATGAGATGGATACCCCTTTTCTCTAGAGCACAAACCCTAACTCAAAAATCCTAACCAATAGCGTTTTTAATGGTTGGGAGGAGGTTAAATTCATTTTAATAATGGTTGATGGTTTGAGTATTATAGAGAGGAGAGAATCAAGGAAAAGGGAAGGAAAAAAAGAACCAAAAATGGGGGGAGGGGAGGTTGCTGCCGAGGGAGAAGGAGAGAGAGAAAAAATGAGAAAAATGAGGGAGTGAGATGGAAAGAGAGAGAATGAGTGGGGTTATTATGTTATTTATTTATTTATTTATTTATTATTATTATTATTATTATTATTAATTATTATTATTATATTATTATTTTTTTTCCCTTGGAAAAACACGGACGTAACAATCTCCTCCCCTTATAAAAGTTCGTCCTCGAATTTATTTGACTTTTTATTTAATTAATAAACACTGCTAACCTTGAATTTCAACATAAGTGTGGGTACTTTGCACGGATGACTTCTTCAGGTTCCCAAGTAGTTTCTTCACCGGATAGACCACGCCAAAGGACTTTTACTGAAACAATATCTTTTGAGCGTAAACATCTCACTTGGCGATCTAATATAGCTACTGGATGTTCAACGTACGATAGACTCTCATATAATTGTACGTCTTCATGATTAATCACATGAGAAGGGTCATGAAGATACTTCCGAAGCATCGAAATATGAAAAACTGGATGAACTCATGAGAGATCCGGTGGAAGTGCCAAGCGATACGCTACCAGTCCGACCCTTTCTAAAATTTCAAATGGTCCAATGAATCTTGGACTTAGCTTCCCCTTCTTACCAAATCGCAAAACTCCTTTCATTGGCGAGACTCGTAGGAATACATGTTCTCCCACTGAAAATACATGTTCTCCCACTGAAAACTCTAAGGGACGACGTCTCTTATCAGAATAAGATTTTTGCCTACTTTGAGCTGTCACTAAGCGATCCCGAATCAACCTAGTTAACGAAAATGCAATCTTTGAGAAATCCTTCACAAAACGTCAATAATAATCGGCTAAACCAAGAAAATTCCGAATCTCCTTCACTGTGGTAGGTATGGGCCAAATTTGGACTGCTTACACCTTACTTGGATCAACGCTTATTCCATTCTTAGACACAACATGACCATAACGCGTGCGGAAAGCTGTCTTCGTTATGTCATCCCTCTTAATCTTCAACTGTTGATACCCCGACAACAAATCAATCTTAGAAAAACATTGAGCTCCTTGAAGTTGGTCAAACAAGTCATCAATGCGGGGTAACAGATATTTATTCTTCACAGTTACTTCATTCGACTGTCGGTAGTCTACACATGGCCGCATGGATCCGTCTTTCTTCTTTACAAATAAGACTGGTGCTCCCCAAGAAGAAGAACTTGGACGAATAAAACCCTTATCAAGAAGATCTTGAAGTTGTTCTCATAACTCTTTAAATTATGTTGGTGTCATACGATAAGGAGGTATAGATATAGGGTGAGTGTTAGGAACTAAGTCTATAGAAAGCTCGATCTCCCTATCAGGTGTTAACCCAGGAAGTTCTTCCGGAAAAACATCTGGAAACTCACATGATATTGGAATTTTGTCCAATTTCTCTTCAACCACTTGTGTATCCCTTACCAAGGCTAAGTACGCTTGACAACCTCTTATCATTAACTTGCTAGCTGCCAAGACTGAGATTTGGTTATATGGTACCCAACAACGTTCTCCTTGAAACGAGAATATTGATTTCCCCGGTATCTCAAATTTCACCACTTTGTTATGACAATCCAAAGTGGCATGATGAAAAGTCAACCAATCCATACCCAAAATCACATCAAAATCTATCAAGTAAATAACTACTAAATCTACCGGCAACACCTTGCCATCAATAGTTATATTACAAGAACGATACACCAACTTATCAAGCAAATTTCCTCCAACAAGTGTAGCTACAACTAAAGGTTCTTCTAAAGAAGATAAAAACTTTTACAAGACGAGTAGCAAAACCACTAGGATACAAAAGAATGTGTAGCTCCAGGATCAAACAAAACATGTGCATCTCTAGAACAAATAGAAAGTATACCTGTAACTACTGCATTGGATGTCTGAGCATCCTGACGTGTCAAAGTAAACACTCGAGCTTGACCTCTTCCTGCTGGTAACTAACATCTACCACCAAATCCTCTACCTCCCTGCTGAGATGTTCCTGAACCTTTAACATAAGAATTTCCACTCTGACGCACAGATGCAGAATGAGTCTGAGGAGATGCCAAAGTTGTTGGTGTTGATGCATAACTAGATGATGGGTGTGTCGTGTCTACAAGACAATCCCTCCTGATGTGACATATTTGGCCACATTGGTAGCACACCTTAGCATTACCATCTCTAGAACAATTGTTACGTCCGTGTTGAAAAAAAAAATAATATAATAATAATAATAATAATAATAATAATAATAATAATAATAATAATAATAATAATAATAATTAATAATAATAATAATAATAATAAATAAATAAATAAATAAATAACATAATAACCCCACTCATTCTCTCTCTTTCCATCTCACTCCCTCATTTTTCTCATTTTTTCTCTCTCTCCTTCTCCCTCTTCCTCGGCAGCAACCTCCCCTCCCCCCATTTTTGGTTCTTTTTTTTTCCTTCTCTTCTCCTTGATTCTCTCCTCTCTATAATACTCAAACCATCAACCATTATTAAAATGAATTTAACCTCCTCCCAACCATTGAAAAATACTATTGGTTAGGATTTTTGAGTTAGGATTTGTGCTCTAGAGAAAAGGGGTATTCATCTCATGAGAGTTGTTGATTGAAACTCTTTGAGGTAAGTACACAACTCTAATCCTAGTGTGAATTTATAGAAAAATGTAGATTTGAGTAAAAATATTATTTTGTGCTTAGAGTATATTTAAATGATTTTTAGGTTTTCCTAGAGCTAGTTAAACTTTAGAATAATTTTTCTAAAGTCTTGGAAATATTCTTGATGCTCAGATTTGTCCGCTGAGATCCTGTCGGCTACTCTGAGAGTTGTTGGAGAGCAAAGTTAGACGATTTTCTATAGCTGTGAGTTGACGACGATCATCGTCATATATTTTTATACTGCTATTATTATTATTTTACTTGTTTTCTATATTAAAGTATTTATTGAAAATTTTGGGAAACACAACCTTTGAATTTTATCTCAATTTCGTCAATTATTTAATTTAATGGTCTTTGCTATATAATATATTATTTGTTGGATTTACGTATGAGTTAAATTATTTAAATATTTAATTGTTAGGAGATTGAATATATTTTTCATGAATTTCGATGAAATAATCTTAAACGCGTGTTTTGGGAAATCGTTGTTATAATTATTAAATAGTTAACTACGTTAGGTGCACCTAGTTACCACGTGTTGATTAGAGAAAGTTAACCGTTAGATGGAGACAACAACCACCATCAATTGGAAGGGAAACACAAAAGACACGAATAACTGTTTAATCGCTTGATAGAAATATTAAAAATTAGAGTTCTAGAATGCTCATTATAAAAAGAAGTTGGGAAAAAATTGCTCAATTTTAAAAAAAAAAAATTAGAATAGTTAAATAAATAGAATTTTGAAAAAAAAAATAAATAGGCCAAAAAACTTGCATGAAACCAGTTATCCTTCTCTTATAAATTGCATTCATTCAATTCAGTAGATAACATTTTCAAGACACTACACTCATAGATATGAATATTTTTTTTTTTAACCAATTATAGGTAGATATGAATATTTTTTTTTTTATGTTTAATTGTAAAAATCTGTTAAGTTTTGTCTTTTAATTGTAGAAGCGGTGGGATCAATTTCTGGCCGACAAGGTTTTAGGACATTAAGTGGTTGAAAAAGTTATAAAAATCCTGGTGGGACCAATTCCTGGCAGACAATGTTAAGTGGTTGAAAAAGTTGTAAAGTTTTTAGCATGTTTCAAAATTTATTGCTGCTAAACCAACTATGTGCTGCTATCCCTTACCCTTATTTTATTTGTGCAACATGTGGTCAAAGTAATAAAGGTGAAAAGTCTAACATTGTCATAATTTTGAAATATACAAAATAATAGACAACGTCGAAAATTTGGAACAATAATTAGCATAATCTATTTATGTGACGAACTAAATTTTTTATTGTTGGATAATTTCTTAAGAGATTAAATTGATTTATTTTTCATGTAAAACTTGTGATAAATGGATTCAAAAATAATTTATGACAGTAAATAAAAATGTGTATAATTAATTTTTCAATATAATTATATGACACAAAGAGTGCAATATAATACAAATTTTTATGAATTTATTAAAAGATAAATTGCATATTACAATTATCTGTAAAATTTAATTTGACTGACAAATATTAATATCGTTAAATGGAATATCATTTATTGAAATCATACATTTGTATGCGAATTTTCTTAGTAAAGTAACTACTTTAAAAATGTAATAATATCGTATGCAATGAATCCTGCATCAGTGGTAGCTTTGTTGTCATCACTGAGTAATTCTTTCCCAATAGGGAATCTCTCAAAGAAGTCATTCTCACAAGTATTAGCATTAGATATAACATTCAATGCACTCTGTTTTGCAGATCTGGCGTCTCTTTTTTGCAAATAATAGTTTGCATTTCCAACATCAATTTGGAAAATTGTTTTGTATTTAGCATAACATTCTTCAAGTGCCAATCGTTCACGAGGATTTTTGAATTTCCCTGCCTCAAAAAATTGACGGATATGTTTTACTGTAGACGCTGCTTTGAGTCTGATTACATCAAATATGATTAATGCTAATCCATAGTCATCTGCAGTAGAGCTTTTAGGATCAGCAATCAAGTATTGAATGCAAAGGTTGTAATATCGAGTGTTGACGCATGTTTTTTCTATGAGATTGACATCGTTTGGTGTCATGATTCTACTTTGAGTTACAACAAGAGTAGTGCATAAGATCAGAATGAATAATAATGTGAGTGGCTTCAACATTGTCGTGTCTTTTTAGAATACAAAAGGAAGATGTAAATTTGATAAAGCTATTTCTTTTGAGAATGATAATTTGGTGAGGTCTTTTATATTAGGAATCAACTTATTTTGCATTCAATATAGTCAATTCCTCTCAAAATATTTCTAACCTTTTGTTATTAATACTAATACTACTTTTTCCTAAAAAATAAATGAATTAGAATATTAGTCAAATTTAATTAAATTACTAATTAAATGTAATTTAATTACTAAGTGACAACAAATATAATTTAGTCTATCTATTATTATTCTATTATATAAAATATGTTTTTAACAATTAAACGCATGAAATGAATTTTTGGGAGAGACGCTACATCATTTATCATCTAATTATTTAATTATTTTTTATGAATGAAATATTTCTCAATGAAATTTTATTCATTAAATTAATATAACTGGTGTCTTACATTTTCTATTACATATTTTCTAATAATGTTCCCTTTTTACGATTGTAAATATAAATTAAATATTCTTTCATATATATAAAATAATTTATCAATCTATTATTGAATATTATTTATCAATTAACCACATTCCACATGTGAAACCTTAAATAATTCAATAAATAATAATTACCTAATTTTTTATTTTAATATATATAAATATATAAAATTATATATTATATATTATATATATATGAAATTCATTTAAATTGTTT
>JBBPBR010000004.1:73027028-73041405 GCA_037974775.1 Cicer pinnatifidum
CATTAAATTATTATGATTGTTATATTAAATTCTCTAAAACATTTTTTTTAATAAAACTACCTTAACTACCTTTTTTACATTATATATATCTCGAGAATTCAGTTGACTCTTAAAACAATTATGTTATAAATTATACTATTTAATAATTACATATAAATATTAAAATATATTAATTCAATTGTTGATTATTGATAGTTTTGACTTATGATACCAACTTGTTGGAAACACAATTTTTTATATTTATTTGCTTATAAGAAAAATTTATTAAATTACTCTTTTTTTACAATTGTGTATATGCATTATTCGTATCACAAGTGACTGTAATATTAAATAATCTCTATGATCCTAATTATAAAAGAATCTTTGAATATTTTGTTTTACAATTTTTTCAAAATCTAATTCCCTTGAAAATGTTTTATTATTTTTTATTGTGAAGGCAAAATCAAAGTTTGACTTAGGATAAAGATTTGAGATAGATTGTATTAAATAGATTTAAATTTAATTCTCAAAAACTAACTCAAACGATAAGAATGTCCAAACGCCCACAGATTTAAAACTTTAACATGTAGTCAAAGATGATTAGTCAAAACAGATATAGACCTCCAATAGTTTGAAAACTGTGAATTTAATAATTTGTTGAAGTTCCACATTGGAAAGAAATTTTTATTGTAAATTTAAGTGGAAAAAAACTTGTTAAGTCCCACATTGAAAAGAAATAATTTTGAAATCCCACATTGGAAAACTCTAGTATTTTGAGTAGTTTCAAATCTATACATACTAAAGTCCCACATTGCTTAGAAAAGAAATGTGAGTTTACTTCCATCACTATATAATGAGCATCAAACTATTGTGAAAAACACACCAAAGTTGGATGCTTTTCCCAAATTTCTCTTTTCTCTCTCTTATATTCTGCTCGCCAAATTTCGAGCCACTTCTCCCCTTTCTTTTTGTCCCTTTTGATTTAGTGCGATAATTATATCGTAGTCCCTTTTGGTTTTTAGAGCGGTTATTATACCGTAGTCCCTTTCGGTTTTTAGAGCGGTTATTATACCGCAGTCCCTTTCGGTTTTTAAAGCGGTTATTATACCGCAGTCCCTTTCGGTTTTTAGAGCAGTTATTATGTCGTAGTCTCTTCGTTTTTTGAACGGTCGTTATGTCGTAGTCCTTTTGTTTTTAGAGCGGTCGTTAAAGCGCCATATTGAGGGTGTAATTATAGAACGGTTTTCTATAGTGCAATAGAACTCCGATACAGTGATCTGAGCTGTTTTATCCAGGGGACTTCGTGGTTGATAGTCTACCTTGCACAATTTGGGCAGTGCCGTGAAACGTCTAAAAGATAGCGACCTAGTCCGCGACTCAACTCAATAATATCTTTGGTGACATAAATTGTGATTTTTAAATAGTTTTTGAAACTCAAATTCTAACAGATTTCAATATGGCTCACATAGAATCATTGAGAGCGGAAGAATTTTAATTTTTCATCTCTTAATTGTACGGCTGTGCAACCCTCACATATAATACATACACTTTTCTGTTGCTCACGAAACCATCATTCGATTCTTCCCATCTTCCAAAATAAACATTCAAGTTTTCAATCTCAAACAAAATGGCAACATATACATGTTTCTAATTCCCCGACATTGTGTTAAGCATTTTCAGTTCCAAAATTGTAATTATATTTCGTTGAGCTTAGATTATGTTCACACTGGAGTGAGGGAAAAGAATCAAAACTAGGTCAATCATTCCTTTGAATAATTGTTATGAGGTTCTGTCAGGAAATATTCACAACTTATTAGGGTTGCACAAAAAACCGCGGCCCGAAACAAACCGAACCGTCTGAGGCCCAATTTCTGTAACGCGTGGCCAAGAGCGGGTTTGCGGGTACGCGATCAATGAAAACGACTTTATGTGATTTATAATGGTCGTGTTCGGTTAAGAATTTTTGAAGCACATATACTCGAACCCGTCCGTTTCAAATTAGTAATATTATATTTTAAAATTTTAGGTTGTCCAAAAATCTCAAAGGCTTTCTCCAGTCTAAAAAAAAAGGCTCAAATCCAGAATAAACCCACCTCTCACTAAAAATCTGAAACCCTAATCTCATTTCATCACTCTCACGAAAAATCTGAAACCTTATTCTCATTTCATCACTCTCAACTCATACACTCACACCTCCACCAACTCCATCAATTCTGTTCGAAGCCGCCGCCACCACCGGTTCTGCGACACTAATACTCTCCTTCTGTTTTCCTTTTTCTTCACTTCAACTATAAATGGAGAGGGTACATGCAACACGATCCTTCACAAAGGCACCCGGTTCACCCGACCCACAAAATCGATTAAACCCGTAACTCGAAAACCAACAAACCCGATTTAAAAAAGTCGAAATTGGGTCTCAGTTTGCCAAGCACGGTTTGGGCTGGATTGGATATTTAGACTGAAATCTGTCTGAACCCGACCGTTTGTGCAGCCCTACAACTTACATATCATTTTATTTTTTATTTAAAAAAGAACATATTTATTACTCCTGTTAATATGATATAGCACAAGATGAAGTGATGAGCCCAAAATATTAATCTTACAAAAAAATGCTCATATATACACTTTACAGCCAACGCCTAAAACCATTATATTGACACATCCTCGTATAACCACCCATTTTGACTATTTCCGAGTGCCATGACAAAATCAAGTTCACAGCTTTAAATTAATACATATGCTTCTAATTTAATGATAATATTTGCATAAAATGTTCCGTTTGTATTTCCTGCTCCATTTGGATGGATCATCTCACATCCAAATAGAACCAAGAAACAAGTTAACCAAGTGAAAACAAAAGGTTACACTAGGACCATTTGAAAGCACCATTCGCGTCTATATATTACCCCACCATCACCCCAACACAAGTGCATCTTTTCACTCCCTTCATTTCAATATCTGCACCTTATAAACTCCTCCTTGCTGTCTGTTCACCACATGTCAGCTGCTTCTGCACCATTTTCCTCTACCAATCTCTCAAAATAGTGTTATCATAAGCACACCTGAACTGAGAATCCCACTCTGTTAATCAGAACCCCAAAATATCTCAACTATTTAACTATCCGTGCACCATGAATCTTGTTACCTCGACTACAATATACCAAATCTCATCTCCACCCACATATGAACCTGAACAAAGTGCCGCCAGACTAAACCTAGAATATCGATCCAGAATTTTATTCAGTTATCATTTGTGGCAGACACTTACACATGGATATGCAGACCCAGTCCCACTCTTACAGCACCTATTACAGACACCCTGATGCGTTTGAGCACCACACATATTTGCATCCTCCAACATGTTGGGAAAGAGATTCTTAAAATGAAAGAAATGAAATCTCAACATAATCTTTTCACTATTTAACGAGAAGTAACTCGTGTAATTTGCAATGTGATTAGTTCTATGCTTAGTGTGAATCCAGAAAATTATTCCTTAAAATTGCTGAAATCCGTGTAGATTTATCTACTATTCTATCAGGTACACAAATATCACTAAATCCAAGTATGGCTGCAGTGGATCTGACAGTTGCATTACATCATGTTTTTCATGCTCCAGTAGACAAGATATTGTGGGATGTCGGGGATCAAGTAAGATTTTAATTTATAGCTAAAAGTGCCGGTGCCTCCGTATCATTTCAAATTTTCCTCTTCTCTCTTTGAAGTGGAAAGTTTAACGGGAATTGCGATTATTAACATTGTTGCTTTTGTTAACAATAAAAAGAGGAAGAAGAGAGACAACCACTATAGGGTTTCATAACATAAAATGAACCAAATTTGAGTTAATAGGGTTACAATGACTATATATATAAAGGAATAAAAATATCTAAAATACCCTTACTTCTAATATATAATAACTGTCTAAAATACTCTTACTACTAATATATAATAATATTATCTAACATCTCCCCTCAAACTCACGATGCATTAACATGGAGCATCGAGAGTTTGTCAACTAAAAAAACGAAAACCTTTAATGGAATGCATCTTTGTGAACAAATGAGCAATATATAAAGAAGAAGAGTATGAATACTGGTCATCTTGAGTACAGGAGCAAAAATTTCTTCATGATTCATACCATAGTGTTGAGAGAAACCCTTAGCAACAAGAAGTGTTTTGTAGCACTCAACTGACCCATCAGACTTAGTTTTGATCTTGTATACCCAACGAGACTCAATAACACGTTTTCCAAGAGGAAGAGATACTAATTCCCAAGTATTGATTGTGTGCAATGCATATAGTTCTTCTACCATAGTCTGCTGCCAAAGAGGATCAAAAACAACCTCTTTATAGGAAGAGAGCTCATACAAAGTTGACGAAAGGAGTGAAGAGAGAGCGCCGAGAAGCCAAGCGGAAACACGGGAGTGATGAGCATGCATCGAAAAAGAAGAAGGAAGATTCTTAAAATATAAAATATTATAAATGTCTTTCCTCTGCCTTATGATTATGAAGTGATCAAGTCTAGTGGTCAATAAAGGACTGGACTCGGATCAAGTCTAGTGGTGGGAACTCATAATTGAGGGAGATATTGTTGGGTATTCAATTATGAGTCTTTAGTCCCACATTGACCAGTATTATATTCATTACTATGTGAAATTCGGAATAGAAATAAGAATGATAGTAGAGAGTAGAAAGCATACCAGTCTGCAGATAGAAAATCGGGACCGTTTGCATAGACTTTGAAGAGAGTGCGAGAGGTTCTGTTTTGTTTTCGGTAAACAATATGCACCAGAGGAGATAACAGAGAAGACCCAAACGACATTGTCTCGTCTTCTACCTCCACTGATGAGGATGATGTCTATTAGTAATTCAAAATTTTATTAATTTAGATTTTATTTGTTAAATATGGTTTAACTATTAGATTAAATTTTATTTTCATTCAAATTCAAAATTAAAATTAAATTCAATTATGTCATTCGGTAAAGAATAAGAATGTTACAATTATAAATAAAATAGTTAAAATAAAGAGAGAGAGAGAAAAAAATAAATAGAGGTGGTATGTGCCATCTTTATCAACTATTAAATGTAGCTAATTTGACCATATCAATTTAGAGATTTCATAATATTAATTTTGCATGTAAAATTTATTAAACAAATTTTGTTTATTTTGATTATTTAATAATTGATTTGTATTAAATTAAAAAATAAATATAGAGAATTTGATGAATATATGAACATCAAGGTGACACTTGAAAATTACTCGTATTATAATGATAATATGATAATCAAGACTAACAAATCTTATTAACTATTGAATAAAAAAATAGTCTTTAAATAATAATTCAATTGACAAATATTAATATTTTTAAATTGAACGTTTTATTTCGAGTTCAAATATGGTACGTAATAGCTGTATGTGAATTTATGTTAGTATTTATCACTGCCTCCAAAGACAAAAAGAAAAAAGTGAATTATGTAATTATATTGTTTAGAATAAAATATGTAATAAAAGTATTTAATCCATTGAAAAACTAATAAAGTCATTTAATATAGTTTCTTTTTTTATTTAATTAATTTATTAAAGTTACAGTAATTATTTAATTATTTATATGCATTTATTTTCTATTAGCTTATTATATATTTGAAATTTTTATTTTATAAAAGTTTTTTAGGAATTTACTTTAAAAAATTACTATAATAAAATATTGACATATCCGTGCAAAGTTGGGGTATAACCTCAAATTACAGTGTAAATTAGGCTGTGTTCTTAAGTTTATCGATAGTACAAATTTACGACATAATTTTTTTTCTAATAGATATGAAATTTGAGATGATTGAAAGTGATAAAATAATATATTTTACATTAATATATTCTCATAACTAAATCAGATACATTTGTAATGTGTTCAAATAAGTTTCATGTGATGGTACAATCAACATAGTTTTTTGCTAGTAAAACAACTTTAGCAACATCCTATAGGTTTAGCTAGGTGTTGTGTGTGGAGTTGTAGGTAAATTAGGTGTTTCGGCCTCACGAGGTGTACTAAGTGTTTCAGTCTCATGAGTTAAATTAGGTATTTGAATTTCAGGAGGTGAACTAGGTGTTACAGAAGTTTTATAAGTTGGACTAGATGTTGGTGAATGGTGTGTTTCAGGAGTTGTAGATAAACTAGGCGTCTCAACTCTATGAGGTGTATCTGTCTCAGGAGGTGAACTGTGTGTTACATGAGTTTTAAGTTGGGCTAGGAGTTGGTGAAGGGCATGTGTCAGGGGTTGTAGGTAAACTAGGTGTTTCAGCCCTATGAGGTGTTTCTGTCTCGGGAGGTAAGTTGTGTGTCACGTGAGTTTTATAAGTTGGGCTAGGTGTTGGTGAAAAGTGTGTTCCATGAGTTGTATGCGAACTGGGTGTTTTAGTCTCAGGTGGTGAGCTGAGTGTTACATGAATTTTATAAGTTGGGCTAGGTGTTGGTGAATGGTGTGTTATAGGAGTTGTAGGTGAACTGGGTATGTCAGCCTCAGGGGATGAACTGGGTGTTACATGAGTTTTGTAAGTTGGGCTAGGTGTGGGTGAAAGGCGTGTTACAGAAGTTGTAGGTGAATTGGGTGTTTCAGCCTCAGGAGGTGAAGTTTTATAAGTTGGGCTAGGTGCTGATGAAGGGCGTGTTCCAAGAGTTGTAGGTGAACTAGGTGTTTCAGCCTCAGGAGGTGAACTGGGTGTTACAAAAATGTCAGGTGTGCTTGGTATACCAGGCCAGTCAGGCCATCCTGGTATGCCCGGTATAGTGGGTCATCCAGGTATGTTTGGTATACTAGGCCATCCTAGAATTCCACGTATGTCCAGAATACCTGGTATGAAACAATTAGAACTAACATCATTATTTTCTTTAACACTTGTTCTATAGCAATATTTGACATCATCCACATCATTTTTCTTTGGCGCAACCTCAACTGCAAACATATGAACCATGAATAAATCAAATCACAGGCATCTTGCATCATATTTTCCATGAAAACAATAATTTATTTATGATTAATGAACACAAACTTCACAAATATGGTTGACCATAGTTTATAACATATATCCATAGGCAAATGTGTAGGAGCTTGAGATGATCATATATATTTTCCTAAGAATGAAATAAGACAATAAGAGTGCCAAATTAAAAATAATCAATTAAAAAGGATGGATCTTATATAATTGGGCAACCATTGGGCAAAGTATGACGTGTGTATGGAGGTTTGAACATGATCTAATGAAAATTTGTGCTTATATCACGATTAAGGTTTTTATTTGTATGTGGTTCAATGCAAATAAACATTGTAGTCACAAAATGAAAACCCTCTTTTTATAAATTGAAAAAAATCTTACCCAAGTGCCTAGTTTCCCTTATAGAAGAGATCAACACAATCATGACCAAGAGGCCTTCGATAAGCAATGCTGGTTTAGAACCCATTTTTCTGTAGTAAATTAAAATTAGAATCAACTATGAAATATGTAAAAAATTAGTTTCATGATGTACTCTATATATAAATATAAGAGATATGTATGGTAGAGGAATCCTTTAAGATAAGCATAAACAAATAAATTTTAGTCATAAACAATATTGGTAAGTTATATATATTTAATTATGAGTTTAAAGCACAATTGGTAAGAAAAATAAACAATTGCCTTACAAAATTATTTATGCTTAATACTTTGTACTAGATATTAAAATAATTTTTTAAAGTAAAAATATTTATTATTAAAAATAAATTATTATATCGAAATAAATATATAATTTTAGGTATTAAACTAAATTCCAAAAAATCTATAGTAAAAAATAGTTTTATTTTACTATAATAACATATAAAAAATGTATTATGAATAAGTAATTAAATACTGAGCATCTAAATATATTTTTAGCGTAGTGACGGGGCGATAAAACTCAAAAGTATATATATATATATATATATATATATATAGATATTAATACATAATTTTTCTTTAAAAAAATAACATAATTTACTAAAAGTCACAATAAACAATTTTACACTTCCATTAAATGACCATGATAAAATTAATCATGAAAAAGTTATAATGTATCAGTGAGATCTGAAATAAATCAATACTAATTTAATTTTTTTTTATTATTTATATATGATTTTAATTAATAGTGTGCAACACATACCATTGTCGATTTTTCTTTTTGCATACATCCCTTTTGTTTTTAAAATTTCAAAATATCCCATTTAAAAAAAATTTACCAAAATATATAGTTTTTGGATTTTCACTTGACTTATTCTAAAATTTACCAAAATATATAGTTTTTGGATTTTCACTTGACTTATTCTAAAATTTGATCGCGTGAATAATTTTTTTTGGGCTATTAGTTAGTCGCATTTTATAGATGCAAAAATTAATAAATAAATAAATAAAACTAATGGTTGATATTCACAAAAAAAAACAAACACTTGGAGATTTACATATTACAATTTTTATTTTGATGACAACAATTAAATCTTTCGAATTCCAGCACTCGTTTTCCATTCAAACTTTCAAACTATCTTGTTTATACTTTAAAGTTCAGATGAAGTCAATAAATTATTTTATCTTTACAACTAATTATCCATAATTTTTCGCGTGCATCATTATTTTATATTTTTCATCTATAATTTGTTGAGGGTTATATTATCACATAATTAATTGACTCATATGGACATAATACAATATAATATATCACAATACTAAAATGCAGATACATCTAAGTCATCATCTAAATAATACTCACAATATAAATGAAATGAAGTGCAACATATATAAACTATGTAGGCCACTCAAACATAATTTGAAATATTAACTTGATATTAGTTGTGTGTGTGTGTGATGGAAGGAATATTCATTCTCATAATAAAAAATGAGTTAGATGGTTGATTTGTGCATTGAAGAAGTGAAACGATTGCAGGGATAAAAAAATTCATTGTTAAAAAAACTTCTAAAATTTTATAGATTTAGTGGCCACTATGTCCCAACATTTTCAAAAAATGTTGATTTATTTTTTCAAGAAATAAAATTTTTCTCTGATAATTTTTTGAAAAAAAATTTAATTTTTTTTTTTTGAGAAAAATAAATTTCAAAAAACAATTTCAATTAATGAAACATTAAATCGTGAGCCATTCACTTAATCTCACAAAAAATAATGAAATAATAGGATGAATTTTTAAAAAAATTATTCTAATAGAGGCATAATATAAAGAGCTTAATAGAAGATTTTTTAAAGGAAATTTTTAGCTTTTGAGCTTCATTGACAACTCAAGGTAGGAGAAGGGGCAGTTTCAACCCTACTCAATTATCTTAAATTACTCCTTGCAATAAATGAATTAAGTGTGTCCATCCCATATGATATGTGGATGCTTATATAAGTACCACAGCCCACATCAGTGTTGGTTATAACTAACTAGTGTCGGTTAGTTAGTTCTTTGTTAGTTACTTTCAGCAATGTATTCCCTATGCTCTTTCCCTCTATAATTCAAAGTGTGAGTGTGCGTAAGAAAATTGTGCAAAACACTAACATGACATAGATACCAAATTGATCCACATTTTGTGAAGCCAGTTATTATTTTGGAATGTTGATTAAAAAAAGGATTACATAGATAAAAGTGCCCAATTTAGCGTCTTTACTCATTTTCTATTCTCAAGGCATAAAATAATCATCACAAATGCAATGCACACAGTATTTAGCCTCCTTATATATATGCATCAATACGTACAGGTATAAAATTTGACAAAGTTGGTCCAAAGCTAAACTCTGTCATAAGGAATATATATTTGGAGAAAGAAATAGTAATGAATACAAAAGGCTTATCACCAATAAGAAGGCCGTCATGTGTCCTCCTGGTCAAATTTCTGTCTCTGGAATGACTATGCCACAAAAAATAAGAAAACCGTAAGGAAAAACATCAATACAAAGAAAATCTTGATCATCAGCCACCTATTAGAAGATATGCTATTCAGATATTTCAATAAAGCCCCTTGTGCCCCCTCTACATTTGCCAATGTATCATCCATGTTCTCATCAATCCTGCAAATTAAGTACCGCTGTCAACTCCACCAATGTCTCAATTGGCCAATATGAAAACAAAAATGAAACAAAAGACAATTCACCTTATAAAGTAATCAAAGTACAGATATGCAACTGTTCGCACCAAATTTTCTTAGTTATAAATGAGCATCAAGGTTGTCAAAAGCAAGTTCAAGCAAAAATCATGAAGGAGCAAACTACTACTTTTGGTAATATAGCTGATAATAAGCTCAACAATCTTACACTAATGTGAGCAGTGAATACCCAAAGCTGGTATGGTGGGTTTCAAACCTGCCGCAATAAGTGTGCAAGTATAGGCTAAATTAGCCCAATAGACATTCTCAATACAAGGTTTATGATTATTTTAGCTACCAATGAATTCCATCATCTTAACTTCACACCATTTTAACACTAGTCCTAAACATGCAAGTGTGTCTTATATGAGATAGTAGATTACTTTTATGATTACTACTTCAAGTAATAATATATAAATTTAAAATACTCACAACTATGGAATGGGTGGGAAGAGTGCGGGTTTTAAAAAATTTCTTACAAGGCATGGGAAGGGACATGTTCAGATTCTAAACCTCTTTATTACTCAAGATCCTTATTACTATTTCAAGTAATAATATATAAATTTACAATATTTACAAGTATGGAGTGTGTGGGAAGAGTGTGGGTTCTTAAAAATTTCTTACAGAGCATGGGATGGGACATGTTCAAATTCTAATCCTTTTTTTACTCAAGATCCTTATCCCTAAACAGTGTCAGATTGAGTAAAAAACCACCTATTTGCAAGTTGGCATGCCTAATAAATAACATATATCAATATTCATAACAAAAATTTATTACAAAGATTAAAGATTTAAAGAGAACAAAACCAATGCCATATTGAACAATAATATCTAATCATACATAAGGAATCCAAACACCCAAAATAAAACGTTAAACAAGACCTTTACAATCGAAAACATTAAATCTCAACATTTAACAAACTTCTCCTAGAGTTGATCATGGTGATTTTGCTGATGAAAGTACACATTCTTAAATATGTATGTCATCAAGCTAACCAACTCACAGGTTTGACAACATAGATTCTGGGACTTTCTCCCCTTCTACTTTTTGGTTCATCCATTTTTCTTTAACAAAAATTGATAAATTGATTAAAAATTTATGCACTAAGAATCAGGAGAATCTAATCAAGATAAATCCAAGCATTTGAAAGGGAAAAAATTTTACTGCCTCCGACACTTCTACCAAAAAATATCATCAAATCAATACTTGTCAAAGATTCAGTAAGGAAAAGCACTAATTAGTTTACAATGTCATACTCCTATGTATGTATATCGGATATTGCATCCATGGACAATGGCAAGACCATCACATTTAAAAAATAACATATAGGACCAAGGAAGTAATTAAAGCAATAAGCAAAAGGGAAAAAATTGGTTTTATGGAGTTAATTTAACTCCAAGTGAAGAATGCCTGTTAGAGAACAAAGCAAATGTGAACCACCACTCATTACAAGGCAATATAGGTTTATAACACTTTTCATATACAAGCAAGAAATTACTTATCCATAAAGTTACCACGACTCGATCTATATTCATTTCTAATCAATGGTTATCCACTTGTACATTACATTATAAAGTTCGCCTTGTTCTTTAGAGGATGCTAAATTCTAACACAAGCCATTTCTCTTCCCATAAGTAGCAAAATAAGCAATTTAACAGCATGGCATCACAACTTTACAATTAATATGTAGTAACTAACTCAATTTTCTCTCGGAGTCACAGAGAGTAACCTTACACACACAACCACACTTGTTTTACTCTCTTAAGCTCGCCCATTTTTTTATATTAGCTAAATTCTAATGCAAGTAATTGTAAGCTCAACAAGAACTCAAGACGACATACAAGCATTTCAAAAATGGCAAACAAAAAGACCAAAACCCAAAGCATCTCCCACAAATAACCACAAACCAAAGCAATGGCTCTTTATACATAATGCAAGCTAATTAAGGTCAAAGTCCAAACTTAACTCTTAGGGTTAATAACTGGCTCAGATTCGTTTGGTCACAGAATTACTTATGAACCAAGTAAGTTCATATGTAATAGTAACATACATCATAAATCGTTTTGGAATAAAAAAAATAAAGGACAGTACACAAGTGAGACAAATAGAAAACCTGATGGCAATCTCTCCTTGCTGGGAGACAAGCGTTGCTAGTTGATTAAAGATGTTGCTGAGCTCATGAATAGTGGACTCAACATTCTGAAGAGCTTCAGCTCTGCTTTGCATGTAACTGTCCTGCAATGGAACTATCTGCTGCTGCTGTTGTTGTTGCAGCAATGGTTGACTCTCCCCATCCACCTGCTTCCTGTGGTTTGTGGAAGTCAAGGCCGTGAAAAAATAAAATACAAATGTAAAAAATTAGAGTTGAAGATATAATTCAACCCGGCCTGAAACAAACTCAAAATGCCAGTACAACTAAGAAAAATAGATAAAACGGACCAGCCTCCTGTTTGTTAGCGGCACAGTTTTGTTGGGTCAGACAGGGATAGGCCAGCAAAACAAAGTCCGAACTACCCAGACTGTTTGAGAGGTCTACTTAATAAGGGTTAATGATTAGTCTTTTATATCAAATCATCCATCATACCAAACCATAATAATAAATCAAAGTGTTTAATGTATCCCATCCCTCTATATTTAAAACCTTATAACTTCAAATAAAAACAAAGCTCATGGTATGAAATTAATATCAGTACAATGGATGTGACACAGTTCTTGAAAATTGAGTCATACTGCAATAACAATCCAAGGAGAACACATAGAAAGGAGCAAAAAGGTTATTAATTGAGTCATACACCGAAACACAATAGAAAAAGCGGATTGAGTGACACAACTCTTGAAAAATCAAGCATGACATGAATCACATGATGACACGATAAGTTAAATAAATGAAAAAGCAGAGTGATTCAAATTATCTAATATGCTTAACTAAACCATATAACAGCTCAATCAACATAAGAAAAATAGCATAACTTACCCACTAGCCCATGGAGGTGCGGGAGCACTAGAAGTACTAGCAGTTGACTTTGTAGCTAACGGACGTTGACGAATGAAAGGATTCGCAGAATCCTTAGAGGCAGTAGACGAAAACAATTGTCTTCTATTCTCATGCACTTTCAAGTTCTTCATAAACAAATAAAAAACAAGAGCATTATAACATCATTTTGACCAATATCCGATAACAACATTGCAAAAACACTGCAATACAAATCTCAAAAACAGTACCTCAGTTCGCATGGTGAGAACATCTTTAAATTCTTTGGTAGTGCTCATCAATCGAGTCTTCAAATCATCTACAACCGTAGTGGAATGACTAGTTGTATCGGTAGAAACATTTCCACTCTCATTTCTAGAGTTGCTGACTAATTGAAGATCCACAACCGCAGAGTTGAGTGCGGTAATATCTTGCTTAATTACACTTGTAAGCTCTTGAATTTCCATTGTCGGATCGTCGAAAACTGAAGTCCTTTTCGCCACTGCGAAACACACACACACACACACACACACAAAATGAATAAAAAAATATTAATCAAAATTGATAATTAATCATGATGAATTGAATTGTAGCGAATGAGATTGATCACATTTTGCGAGCTTGGAAAGTTTTTGAGAGGTTTGGTGAATTCCATAACCAATCTTGGAAGCTCTTCTATTAAACTCCGATTGATTTGCAACAGCGGATCGATTATCGTCGAATCTGGAAGAAGATGAAGAAGAAGAAGAAGAAGAAGAAGGAGAAGAAGATGAAGGACCAAGGGCACTACTGGTAGGTCCATTTGATGCTGATTTCTTCAACCTCTCTGCAATGGTGTGAAATTCATGTGTACGATCTCGAAATGATGATTGGGTTGATTTGAACTGCATCTTGTGTAAGGAGGGATCTGGTGAATGAGAATGAAATGGAAACCCTGGATCTAATTGTAACTGGATATATTGAAATCTTTGATAAGATTACGAAGGGGGAGGAGGAGGTATGTCCTAAGGAATTTAGGGATTTGGTATTGGAATTTAACCCATAAGATCAAGATCCCGCTTTCATGATAATGGTTAATTGTTTTTTTTTTTTTTTTCTCTATCTCTCTCTTTTTTTAATATAAAAACTTGTATTTTCTTTTTCCTTCTTCTTTTGATAATAGTTTTGACTGTGTTAATTGATAATATGAAATGCTAACTTTTTTTTGTTGATAAGAACTTCAGCTGCTCACTTTTTTTTTTTACTCAACTCATTGGTATATTATGTGAGAAAATAATTTACATTAACACATCTGTTT
>JBBPBR010000004.1:73056128-73078389 GCA_037974775.1 Cicer pinnatifidum
ATGAACTAAAAAAAAAAAAAAAAGGAAAAGAAACGGGAAATCTTTGAATGTTCTTCCAACAATGTCATAAAATGCTGCAATCAAAATCATTTTCAGCAACAATTCCCAATAACTTGGGGTAAAATAAAAATCACCGTAACTAATCATTTAGGTATTTATATTTTTTTCCCAAATTTAGTTTAGATTTTAAAAAAAATGTGGGGTATACTGTTTAGATTTTGGGGTATAACTATAAAAACTTAACAATATTAAGTATTGAAGCCCAAAATTTTGATGGGCCACTAAGATTGGCCCGTGTCAACCAGGACACTGACAGCATGGGACGATGTTTTTTGTTTGTTTGTGCAACTCTTTCTATATTCATCAATCAACACGAAAGAGATCCATTTCAACATTCACATAATCACAGTGTCTTATTCTATCTCTCAAACCTCTCCAATTCACCAAGGCTAATGCAACCAAGGTAATCTTTTAACAATTTTTTTTCTACTTTCACTATTACACGGATTCACAAGGTTCAATCTTTTTTTATATATAAATAACGGTGAAACTTCATTAAGACAAGAAAACAGAGTTGAATCATTCATAATGAAAATCGTATGCTAAGAATCAACAAAAAACAAGGTTCAATCTTTAATAATGTGTATGATAAATAAAAAATGATGTAGGAATAAGAGTGATAGGTACTAAACTACTTCTGAGTATTGTTTTTATCAGATATGTTAGTTAGTTAGTTAGTTAAATTACTAACTAACGTAACTAACTAACCAATTTAACTAATTAACTGAGATATCTAATAGTTTTGTGTCAAATGATTGATATCATTTCAAATATTCATCTAAAGTGTACTATGAAGTTGATGAAAATGCTTGTATTTGTGTGTGTGAAATTGTAGATGCCAAGAATGGAGGATATTCTGAACCTTCCAGTACAAGATCTTCCTTGTTCTGAATTTTCTGCTGAAAATATAAATTGGGTAAAATTGGAAGGTGGTCGTCAAGGTGGTGATGATATTGCTTTGATTCCTTTTGTTAGAGTTGATGATTTTGTAAAAGGGGAATCTTCTAATCCAGCTTGCTCTGCTAGCTTTCGTGTTGAATCCAGTCGAAAGAGACCCGTTGGGAGTGTTGCCAAACCAAGGGTTGATGGTTATCTTGAATATACTTTGTATGTTATTCTTATAATTCAATATTGCTTTAGCATCTGTTTGGATTGACTTATTCGAGTTTATCTATTGACATAATCACTTGTGAGTTGTGAGATCATTTGGGATAATTTATGGAAACATCTTATGGCAAATCCGTAAACTCTTTAGTATAGTTATGAAAACAACTTATAGTTTGAGTTTAAGGATTAGATATTAGATAAACAGCTCCATTAAGAGTTTTTAGCATAAGTGCTTATCATAAAAGTGTTTTATGTATAAGCTGTTTTAATATAAGCTATTAGCTGTTTCCATAAACTATTTTATAGAGTTTATGGAAATTAGCTGAAAACAACTTATGGACATGTCATAAGCTCTCCCGAACAATCTCGCAATATGCTAGTAGATAAACAGCCTCCCAAACATCCAAAGGGCTAATTTTATTCCATCTCTTTCAACAAGTTGTTTTGAAATATGCGAAGATTAATGTATTTGACTATATGGAATTATATTTGATATTTAGATATTGGTGTTGTTATGGTCCTGAAGACTACCGAGAGAGTGAATCGGTTATGGTGGATGCCACAAGTGCCAAACCAGCTTCGGGGAAGGGTAGCCGCCCGGGGAGGCGTCACATGATGAGAGGCTGCCTTTGCCATTTCACTGTTAAAAGACTATATACTCGACCCCACCTTGCCCTAATAATATATAACCACAGAAGGCATGTAGATAAATCAGGAATGCCGTGTCATGGAATAATTGACATAGATGCAGTAGGGACAAGAGCTATGTATGCTCCACGAATTTCGGATGAGTTACGCCAGAAAGTGATGTCTATGCTTTATGTTGGAATATCTTTGGACAATATATTACAGAACCATGCTGAGGCGATGCAGAAGCAAGGTGGACCCCTAAACCGCGACAATTTTCTCACTCGAAATGATGTGCGCAACATGGAAAGGACTATTCGTAATTCTTCACTTGAGCTACTGCGAAATGATGAGTGCAGTGTAAAGATATGGATTCAGCGTCATCAGAAGGATGTTTTCTATTTCCAAGATAACGCAGGTTCGGAATCTTTTATTTTGGGTATACAAACAGATTGGCAGCTGCAACAAATGCTTCGTTATGGGAATAGTAGTTTCGTTTCTTTCCATTCAACATTTGGCTCAAAGAAGCTTAAGGTCTTATACATTTGTCTTTTCAAACAAAAAAATACCTGTTTACATTTTATTATTTAGTTGCACTTATAGTTTTGTCGACATAATAGCAATTAACCACTTTTATCGGCATAATTGTGAATAAAGTATACAAACCTCGTTATGTTTATATTAAAAGATTAATTATTTCAGAAGAATGTTGAAGGAGTGTAGAATGTCTCATATTTTTTCTTTTTTGACCCTTGCAGTATCCGGTATGTTCGTTACTCGTTTTCGATTCATCTCAAAATGCAATTCCAGTTGTGTGGATCGTCACCTCGTCTTTTGTTGGCAAGGATATTCATAAATGGATTGTACTGCTATCTGAAAGACTACGAACCAAGGATCCTGGATGGAGGCCTAATGCTATTTTTTTGGATGATCCATCTTTTAACTATTCTATCATAAGGTAAAGAGATTAGTGTGGTTATTTTTTAATATTTTCATTAAATTTCTTATCTTTTTTTTCTCAAGAGAACCATCCCTAATAAGAAATGTAGTGAGGTCTTGCTTGTTGCAGAGAGGCATTCCAGTGCCGCATCCTATTATGTACCTGGCATGTTCGCCGTACTTGGATAAAAAAGCTTTTCAAGAAATGCTGCAACTTTGAGGTGCAGCGAGAGATGTTTCGGCAATTGGGATGGATTCTGTACTCTACAAGATGTGGACCAAATTCTATGGATGCAATTGAAGAGCTTATGCAAATTTTTGTTGACCAGTGTTCCTTCATTGACTACTTCAAGAGTCACAGTCTTGCTATTATAGGTATTTGTCAACTGATGGTTAATTTTGTATTCATTTGAAGAAGCATATACCCTAGCTTAGTAGCCTTACATTATAATCATTTTCCTATCTAACACACCGCTATTCAGATTATTTTCTATTATAATAGGATTACCGGGTTTCCTCCTTGTGCAGATGTGTGGATTAATGGCATAAATTCGCTCCCTGTGACAACTCTCGAGCCACATGCTGCAATCGAATCCTATCACCTAAAACTAAAATCCACTCTTTTGAAGGAGAAATATGCTAATTTCTGGTCAAGAGTTGACTGGTTAATCCACACTTTAACTACTGAATTTCACTCATTATACTGGCTAGATCAATACAGTTCAGAGACAGGCTATTTTGAGAATCTTCGTGACAATTCTTTCTCCACTAATGCTTGGTATTGTGCTCTTCGTATTCCGGATGTTGATTTGGTACTGGATGAGCAAAATCTCCATCTTGCCAAAGTATCATCTCAGACTGACAGAGACTTGGTATATACAATTTGGAATCCTGGCTCTGAATTTTCGCTTTGCGATTGTTCGTGGTCTAGGCTGGGAAACCTTTGTAAACATGTTGTCAAGATGGCAACTTTCTGTAGAAATCGGCAAGTTGCTAGACCATTATTGTCTTCTCAAATATATAAACAGGCTTTGCTCACCCTTCTCAATGATCCTCCAGATGATCCTTTAGTTCTTGATCATACCATTCTACACGTGGCTCGCTTGCAACAAGAGATTAAAGCCGTGGAAGACTTGTCGAATAGTGGATTACTACACCCTATCGCCCCTGACTTAAGTTCTCAAATAGCTGGAAGTCCTCTGCTTTTTCAACGCCTCCAGTGAGTTTTGAAAAGAGAGTGATTTTGTTTGGGTTAAAACACACTCGCATACTCAGTTGAAGCTACTTCACTTGAGCTATTGATTTGCAAGAATTAAAAAGGATTTAAGATGGTTCCACAACTACACAGTTCATAAAACCACAACTCTGTCTGGAGAAGTAATTTTCTTGAAGTGCAAGCAACTTTACTTTTATATGTCATTGGTTGGGGCTGTTGGGGAGTGGGAGAATGTGTTGTTATTGAAATTCCATTCATAATCTGGTTATTTATTTTAAGTAAACTAAAAGACTCTTGACCTTCCAAATGCAGTGCAGATGGAGTTTGACGCACAGTTATTTTTTAGGCTATTTGAGGTTTGTGGTGGCTCCTCTATAGAATCTTTCAAGCTGTTGTCATATTGAGGTAGATCTACCGCCATGCAATCAGTGTAAGCAAATATTTATCATACGATCAAATCTAATACAACAAATCTATCTCAATGATTTGCTTTATATTCTTTATATGTTTTCTTGCCAATGCCATTGTTCCTTTGAACTAATCTGAATGATCATGATTTTCTGGTTGCAGTTTGATCCATTCTTTTTGTATCAGCATGTCGCACAAAAGGTAATTACAAGAATTTGAGGTATTATTTATGGCTGATAGTATTCTATGGCTAGATTCATTTCCCCCTGATCTTACAATATTCATGGAGCCATTGAACTCAACAGCTTATACACTAGACCCTACCTTGCAAACTAACAGTGAATTGACATTGTTATATTGATACTGATAGAATGCAAGATATATACTCTAGTGATGAGCTTCATAACAAAAAAGGTTCAAATAAATGTTGATAAAGATGTGTGCCAATCAAATCCACCCTCTCCAAGTTCAACAAGATTATCATCAGAAGAGCTATTACTATCTTGTAAAAAAAAACAAGAGCTATTACGATTGAGTAACCAACTACTTGTATAGCAGTTAACATCTTCTCCATTTTCCTCGGCATTACTAAGGTTTTGAACTGTATAGAAAATATTTGGACTCATTAAACATTACATTATCATATTTATATTCTCAAAATATATATATTTAGTATTTTTTTCAAAAAAAGAAAAATGCTATCATGAAATTTTTTCTTGTTATAGCCAAGGAAAGATTCATGCATCACAAGCCCAACTCCTAAGTTTTCTAATTTTCCGCACGTTGCTCAAGTTATTGTATCTTGACATTAAAAAAAAATGCTCACACCATAATTATTCTTACGCAAATTAACCAGAACAAAGACATTTCTTGAGTCGCCAATATAGAATCAAATTTATCTGTCACCAATGAATAAATAAATCGATAAGCTTCGGTTTGACATTGATATACTTGTATATTACTATGCGTATAGTTTTCGTATGCATAGGTGGATTCTTTTTTCTAATGTAACAAATTGCTTGATCTAATTGGTAGCATGTAAATTTATGTAAATATAAAACTAATTTGACTTGCTTTTCTAAATGTTCTATTCAACAGTATCCACTAATATATTTGATGAATCTTCTTACAATAATTGATATTTATTTGTTCCGATTATGAAAGCAATCTTTTGTCGTAATATATATTGAGTATACGATACAGAAAACCTTTCCACTTGGCATATAAAGACGCAATTTCGTTTTCCACTTCATAAAGCAACAACGTTGATTATTACTACTGAAACACCGATTATATTTATACTAAGCTAATCATAATTGTGTTTTGTTGCCACGTATTCTCATTCTCGCATTCATTTACGAGAGAGAATATGTGAAATTGTATGCTGTTTCATTTAGATAAGCTTGAAATATAAATGATTGCTATTATTATTATTATAAAAAAACAAAGCAGGGAGGAAAAGAAAGTATGAACTTGAAAAAGACAAACCGACTATGTGAGAATGAGACATGAAAAGTTAAAGTAGGGCGCATTTAGATTAGATATGGTAGTGACACGCAACCATATTATTGCCACGTGGCTATTTTGGAAATTCCATCCGGGTCAGTGGAGCTCCGAATATAGGACCCGCCTGCCAGCGTGGATTATATATTTTGGGAATTATATCGCCCTTCATATTCTCTCTCTTCCAACCAACTAACTCCAAAGTTGGTTATTCTGTTCTGTTTTGTGAGTTTGAGTGCAATGACATGAAGCTTATGAGAGAGCAAGATGTGTATAATCTAGCATCAAATGAAGACCACAACAACATCCACGACTTGCGAGAGAGAGGATATATGGAATATGGGTATATATACTTCTTCACTAATTGCTTTTTTAAGAGGTTTTGCATCGCTTAGCTTCTGTGAAAATGACATAATTTCTTCTGCAGATGTCAACATTACCGGAGAAGATGTCGTATTAGGGCTCCCTGTTGCAATGAGATATTTGATTGCCGCCATTGTCATAATGAGGCAAAAGTGAGTAAATTTCAGAGACAATTAATGAGCATAGATCAATAAAAAACTTTTAAATGATTTCTATTTTTGTTGTGGCCCTCCCATTCCCAATATCAGTTATTTAGATTGGTGGTGAAATTGAAAAGTAAATATCAGTCGATTCAACCAACTACTTTCTTTGTCTTAAATGAAATATCCCTCTTTAACAAGCCCTATCATAGCTTTTATCAAGCATGATCATAATTTTAATTTCCGGTGGAACTTACTCTTTTTTCATCTTGTTATTCTGCAGAATAGCATCAACCTTGATCAGAAACACAGACACGACATTCCCCGCCATCAAGTCAAACAGGTATGCTCATTTATTTTAAAAATAACTACTATTTATAATCTTTTTTCTTTTGTTCTTTAAACAATGCTAATGAATCACTCTAATTTTTCAGGTCATATGTTCACTATGTGGGACAGAACAAGAGGTGAGTTTAGATTTTCATAACTATCTTGGTATATTCTCCATTATGATATTTTAACTGTAAGGGAAGACCTGAGCGCTAGTTCAAAAGAGCAACTTAGTGCTATAAAACTCCCCTCCAGTTACTAAATTTGTGACATTTCTTCTAAATTATTGACTTGTGCATTATTTGTCAACTCATCTACTACGTTAATCGCCCTTGAAAACTTCTTTTTTTTTTTCTTGCATTCATATCTGCTGCATGTAGGTTCAGCAGAACTGTACCAATTGCGGTGTGTGCATGGGCAAATACTTCTGCGAGACGTGTAAGCTCTTTGACGATGATGTAAGTAATTAACCCTGGAACTGCAGATTTTTTAGCTTTTCATGTTTGATATTTTTTTATGTTATGTCTGTGAGACAGGCACAAGCTGGTGCCCGTTCTCTCCCTCATGTCATTTGATGAAAGATTCATTATAAGAATTATTAAACTATACAGACTTGCATTATGTACCTTGTGCTGTAATGCTGACAGGCCCTTCACAAAATTGCTACACAGAACGTGCAAGATGATAGTATTATCTTATTTATTTATTTTATGTTATGCAGGTATCTAAGCAACAGTACCATTGCAGTGGTTGTGGAATTTGCAGGTACAAGCCGATAACAAGTTTAGATACTCCCTTTGTCTTCTCATATTTACAGTTGTTTAAGATTATGCACACTTAAAAAAATTATCGAGTGGACTAATTTCTATGATAAAATGAGATTCAATGACAAAAGTACCCAAATATCCTTACTAATGTAGAGTAGTAGTGTTGTGATTAGGTGGCTGAGATACGATAAATAAAAATATATTAATGAATAAAATAATGTTTCATTAATAATCTAAAGTAACAAATAATGAACAAACAAAGATTCCAAATATGACACTTAATATAAGGAGGTTAATATGGTTATCTGAAATATATAGGCATATAGAATGTATTACTCCTATTCCAGGGTTAAAGTGACCTTTTCTTTGTGCCTTTTCTCGGTTTTTGCCATCAGTCCCAATATCTAGTTTTTTTTATGAAGTATATTTTGACACTTTAGTGTACTTTTCTTTGTTGAATTGTGTTTCATATCAAAATTCATACTGATTGATTCTAATATTTAAAACAGAACCGGAGGATGTGAGAATTTCTTCCACTGCTACAAGTGTGGTAAGTAATATTTTTCATTCCGAAACTTCTTAGTAATAAGTAAGAACAAAACAGCTTCGAATCCTGATTAATGCTTTGCATGCTTTATACTTGTTTTTATTTTTATTTTTTCATGATTTCTTTGCACAGGCTGTTGCTACTCAACTCTGCTGAAAAACAGTCACCCTTGCGTGGAGGGAGCAATGCATCACGATTGCCCTGTTTGTTTTGAGGTAACATTGTACAACTTGTTTACTTTAGCACTTTGACTCCTTTCAATTTGTTGAATATGTTTTCTTAACTACACAGCCAAAAGTTGTGATTGCAGTACTTGTTTGAATCTGTTACTGATGTCACCGTCTTGCTTTGCGGGCATACAATCCATAAGAGCTGTCTGAATGAAATGAGGGAACATTTCCAGTGAGTATCACAAAGCTCTGGTTGTTGCCGTCATGCTTATCTATTTCTAATTTTGTATTGTAGTGTTTTTCCTAAACTTTGTATTTGATTTTTCATCAGGTATGCATGTCCTTTGTGCTCAAAGTCAGTTTGTGATATGTCAAAGGTTTGGGAAAAAATTGACTTGGAGATTGCTGCTACACCAATGCCTGAACCATATCTTAAAAAAATGGTAAGTTTTCTGTTTAGTCCTTTGTTTTAGGACCTGTCTGTCACAACTTTTTTTTTAAAAAGATCAATATTTTTTTTTAAATAATCACTTTTAGGAGTTTTCCTTTGTTATGTTTTTTTTTTTTAAATAATAAAAAAAAGTTTTTTTGTTAATCATGTCATTGGTGCAAAGTATCAACTGGTTGATGACTATTCTCTGCCAAGAGAACTTGGTTTGCCATCTCTATTGGGGTTTTTCCTCAACTACATTTTTTCATCCACAAGGTTTAAATTTATGACCTTGCTTAAGGGATTCGAGTTCAAATCCACTCATACCCGCGTAATGTCGGTATCTAAAACTTTATTATGGTAAACAAATATAAATAGTGTTTGTCTCTAAAAAGTAATCTTGTAAATTATTAAATATGAAAATTACTTTTTCTAGTATGTAACAGACGCACCTTGTTCATATTTGTGGCTATACAACTATGTGGATGATATATGATGAATTAGTTACTAATCCAAGATTTTGTGCTTTTGCATTTTCATTGGCAACTAACATAATACTCTCTCTACAGGTTTGGATACTTTGCAATGATTGTGGCGAAAACTCACATGTTCAGTTTCATCTCGTTGCACAAAAGTGCTTGAACTGCAAATCCTACAACACACGACAAACAAGAGGCTGAACAAGTGATTATGATTATCTATTGGTTTCATCATTAAACGAATTTTCACTTCATTCTTGTGAAGATAGTGGCAACCCACCTGCATCCGTCGCATTGAGTGCATGTTTGGAATCATGATAGGTTTAACAAAATCGTGATGATACGATAATTTTATTGAAGTTAAGAAGTGTAGTGTTTACAAAATCACAGTAACTCGTTGTGATTTTATCAGACTTACCACAAATTCAAACATGTATTTAGTTGAGTACGAAGAAAATGTATGAGTGGGAATTTCACCTATCTGTGTTTGCTGTTTCACGTTGCAGTGCCTTGTGTTCCGTTTGTTTCTTTGATGAACACGGTTAGTATTAGAATTAGATATTAATATGTTATATTATATTAAAGGTAGTTTAATCTTTGGTGTCTTTAGTATTTATACCTTCTTTTTTGCTGATAATATTTTTACTTTTCTATGGTCTGGTATCGTTGGGATTTTACATTGCATTTAATGGAACCCTTGCCTCATATTGTTTCCAAGTCTTCTCTTCTTTTGGTTTTCTCTTCTTCTCGATGTTTCTATTTTAAACAAATTCTTATTTATAAAGGAATTTAGAGCTACTTATATGTCGGAATCTTGCAAAGAATTGCTCATATTAGAAGACAGAGACAGCTTGAACAAAAGGAACTTAATTTGGTAAGAGAAAATGAATTCAAGAAGGCACCATCTAAGGCACTTCAAAGAAAACAAAAGATTATGTTTGGGCCACCCAAGAGCCACTTCAAATAATTCAAGAAGGCACCACCTAAGGGTCCCTTCAAGAAAGCACTGCTCAAGTGGACACTTAGTTGCATTTTGAAGTTGTCAAAATCATTTTTGAAGGTGTATAATTGATTTTGTCTCTAAAAAATTTTATTCTAATTTGAAGCTGTGTATTTATGTTAAATATTAATGGTCAACTCACTTTTGTCTGACGATATTTAATCAAAAATTATTTTACATTCAACACATTTTTAATTAAAATTAATTATAATAATTGTTATATAATGTTATTATATATTAATAGTAAAAGCATTTTAGACATTTTTATTCTCTTGTATATGTACTAATTATAATTCTATTAACTTAAATTTTGGTTCATTTGTTTATGAAACACTAGCCAATGATTCCTTCTCTTCTTCCTTTCTTCTTCTATGTTTATGTTAGGTTATCATGGTTAACAATTATCACATAATCAAATACACCCAAAATATGGTAGATAGATCCAAAAATGATCTTCATATTCCAGCAAAAATCCAACAAGACATGTATATGTTAAATGTCTTTGAAATGCAGCGGGCAAGTAGCAAACATAGAAAAGTAAGTTATTAGTAAAACAAAAATGAAAAATAAGCAAATCTAACAAATTAAAAATGAATAATATTCCAGCATGCTCACTAGTAAACTCTTGTGAGACATGATACTTCATTCCTCTAAATTAAACAAAGCTACCTTAGTTGAAAGAAACATTTTAGCTTAAGTGATGGGTTGAGAAAAATGAAAGGCAGATCCAATAAATTATTTTTGGCGCAGTCCAATTTGGTTCTTGATCCTTAATAATTTTTTCTCTTTAATGATTTTTGTGAATCCCACCCACCAACCAACACCCATCCCAATTTAAGTCCATTAACTTTGTAATTTTTTATATAGCAATTGTGATCATTGGGATAACCGAATCTGAATCTTAAGATAACCTTCGCAACGAACCATGTGCCTGATAAAATTTGATTTGCTAAGCTTATTATGATGTATTGAGCAAGATTTGAAGCAAACATTAAAAAAAAGTTGCCTCCTTGAGCAAGCCTTTCAAAAATAAAAATAAAAAACGATATAAAGTAATGTATAATTGTAAACTACATAAAATATTTTTAACTTTTTGTGGGACTATCTTTTAAAATGATGGGATTCACGTGTATTTCACCTAATAAAATAATGTAGTCGATATAAGAAAAAAAAATGAACTTTTATAAATTTATTCTGATTTAGGACAATAATTTCATTAATTTAATCTGACTTCACCATCAGAAAACGAAAGAAAACATCTATCTAAAAATTAAACTAAGACATAGTTCGCTTTTTTATTGAAGTGTGAAGCAATGTTGAAACTAAACTATCTGAAAAATAGTATGAAATCAATTTTCTCTCTTAAAAAATAAACTAATAAAATAATTTAAATTATCAATAAATTTAATATTATAATTAAATTTTTTTAATATCTATAATTTTAAAATTATCAATAAATTGAATACTATAATTAACTTTATTTTAATATATGATTTTATGAATGAGTTCTAAAATGGGAGTTCAGTTAAAAAAAGCTGCGATTCTACAGCTCTACTACAAAGCCCATTGGGCCTACCAAGGGTTTTAAGAAACCAAATAAAACCCTAATTTATCTTTTACATCTCTGCTGTTAAAACTCATCCCTTACAGTCTCTCCTCCGAACCATATCAACCTCATTATTATCATCAATGGCGGTGAAACCTACCAAAGCCGAGAAGAAAATCGCTTACGATTCTAAGCTCTGCCAACTTCTCGATGAATACGCTCAAATTCTTGTTGTCCATGCCGATAACGTTGGATCCAATCAGCTCCAGAGCATTCGTAGCGGTCTACGCGGTGACTCGGTTGTTCTCATGGGAAAAAACACTATGATGAAGCGTTCTATTCGTATTCACGCTGAGAAAACCGGCAACAATACCTTTCTCAACCTTATTCCCCTTCTTGTCGTAAGTTATCTTCTATTTGGCTTTCACTGTTTTATTGATCCATTAATAAAGGGTCGTCTCGTGTTACTGATTTTGCGTTAAAGCTGTGAAATTTGGTTATTTTGTTTCTTGTTTTAGTGATTTTGCTATTAAGCCTCGGGTCGGTTAATTTGCGATAAAGCTACGAAATTTGGTTATTTGCCTGTTTGAAACACTTTCATATTTTAGTTTTTAGAAAGTGTTTTACAAATTTGATTTAGAAAACTGTTTTAAATAATAGATAAGGAAAAAACTTGATTGAGAGACTTGTTTCTAAAACAGTTTTTGACTAGATAATTAAACAAAACTGAAAAAATGAGAAGTAAAACACGATTTATCTTGTTTTGCCTATAATATTCAAAATAGTTTCACAAATCAGTTTTTAAAAACTAGTAATTCAAACATTTTTTTAGTTTTTAAATTTTAAAAAACTAAAATAGAATGCTATGAGAATCAAACAAACCCAAAGTTTTTATTTTTTATTTTGCTGTCACATAGCTAGGATTTGTGGTTATTGATGTTAACCCTTGTTAACTATTTGTTTAATGTTTTGTTTTTTGAATCAGGGAAATGTAGGTTTGATTTTCACAAAGGGTGACTTGAAGGAAGTTAGCGAAGAGGTTGCTAAGTACAAGGTGAAGTGACTTTCTATTTCATGTTTTTACAGTGACATATACTAGAGCTGTCGAAAACGGGGTACATGGACAGGTCCTAACTGGTTATGGTATTCTTTGGTTGTGTTTTAATATGGGCTGATAAAATACTATCTGAACCTTTCCTAGATGGGTTGCGGGCTAGGCGGGTAATCTGCATATTTTTATCATTTTTTTGTTGAGTCATTATGCTTTTAATTTCTTTGCGTTAATTTGAACTTCTTTTTTATGTCCATTTTAAAAAAATTACGGTTTACTCTTTATATACAAAGTAATTTTGAATTTTCCAATTGATACAAACTCAATTCAAAATTTTGAAAACACCACACAAATTAAAATAAATCCAAATGAATTTAGATTTGTCTATCATAATCAAAACTCAAACCAAATTCAAATAAAATGCTAAATAGTTCTAATGTGACTCTAAAATAAATGTTTTTAGACTCTTTGAGCAATGTTTTCATTTTCGTAATTGTTGGATGATCGTCCATTTACATAAATAAAGAAACTGATTGTTAAAATATATAACCAACTAAAGATAATATTCTATCACAAAAGATTATATATATGTATATATATATATATATATAACCAGCTAACATATACAATGTTATGGTAATGTTGCTCTGTTTTCGTTGCTGTTTTTAGCTGTGGTATTACAATGTGATCAATGAATGTAAATCACCGATATTAAAAATTATGTGATCACTGAATTATTCAGTAAACCATTCTTGGCAATTGAATGTCTCTTTTATGATAAGCATGGACTGTTTCATGATGTTGTTCCCAAGTTTGGTTCTTGTACTAGTACCTTGATTGTATACTCTCAATTTTGCAGTTTTTGTTCGTCCCCATCTAGTAGGATACCATTGTTTCGATATTTTTTGTTATAATTGATTTTGTGTTGCCAATATCCTAATTATGAAAACTGTTATTATTTTTTTATTATGCATGACAGTTGCAGCAATGTGGCTGAATGAGTTCACTTATTCTATTAGATGAATGTTCATTCAATAACTTGTTGTCTTAAATCTAAATAGGTGGGAGCTCCTGCTCGTGTTGGTTTGGTTGCTCCAATTGATGTCGTTGTTCCTCCAGGCAACACAGGTCTCGATCCCTCTCAGACCTCTTTCTTCCAGGTCTGTAATCTCTTCTTCTTTTAAACATCAAGATTTAATGTTGTGGATGTCAAACTTATGTTTATTCTCCACTTTAGGTCCTCAACATTCCTACCAAGATTAACAAGGGTACTGTCGAAATCATTACCCCTGTGGAACTCATTAAGAAAGGAGACAAGGTTGGATCTTCTGAAGCTGCATTGCTTGCCAAGTTGGGCATAAGGCCCTTTTCCTATGGGCTTGTGGTCCTTTCTGTTTATGACAATGGTTCAGTGTTTAGCCCTGAGGTTCTTGACCTCACTGAGGATGCCCTCATTGAGAAATTTGCTATTGGGGTCTCTATGGTTACTTCACTTTCATTGGCCATCTCATACCCAACACTTGCTGCTGCTCCTCATATGTTTGTCAACGCCTACAAGAACGTTCTTGCTGTAGCAGTTGCTACAGAATACTCTTTCCCTGAGGCAGACAAGGTTAAGGAGTACTTGAAGGTATTGGCTACAACCTATTAATGATATTGATGCTAAATAGTGATCCATTAGTCCCATATTTCTTATTCATTAATTTTGTTCAATGCAGGACCCAAGTAAATTTGCTGTAGCTGCAGTTGCTGCACCAGCTGCTGGGGCTGCTTCCGGTGCCGCCCCTGCTGCTGCTTCCAAGGAGGAGGCAAAGAAGGAAGAGCCAGCTGAAGAATCCGATGATGACATGGGTTTCAGTCTGTTTGATTAAATCCTTTAATTTTGCTATTAGTCTAGTGAAATTTTTAATTTTTAGATTTTGATGAAATTATCCTTGGTTCATTCTAGGGGCTACACTAGTTTGTGGTTTTCCTTTTTCATATTATATAAATTTATTATTGGCATAATAACTTCCATGTGATTTTCATGGTTTTAAATTGCATTTGCAAAGCAAATAGCTTTGCTGTAATGAAATAAATCTCCCATTTTAAGAAAAAGATTAGATATTGCTGAGAAAAAATCATGGACTTTGCATTAAGAAGTACTAATGCACTGGGAAATTATTCAATGGAGAACTGCAGTTTTGCAAGGGAAAATCAGTTAGAAAAAGTGATAAGCTATTATTGGTTACTATTGTGGGACTTATGAAAACCGAACATGAACTGAGCCAATCTGTTTATTTTGTTCCTAACTTTTTTTTTTGTTCAGTTCACTTGGTTCTTATATTTCCTAACTGAACTGGTTCTTAGATTAAAAAAAGGAACTCTTTATACATGTAGAACTGAATTGAGTTGGTTCTTCCAAACTTAAGCTTTTAGAGATCTGTTTACAGATTTTTAATAGCAAAACCCCAAACAGAAACCACTGGCATTTGATTTTTTTGGCCAATGCCTCAAACATATCACTCATGTTTTATTTAAAGATCTGAGGGTAAGTTACTATTAATTTTATGTTGAAAAGGTTGGCTCTTAGGAGAATAAAGGTAAAGTGAAACAGTTTAATATACATAAAAAAATTTCCACCTGAGAAATTTTATCTATCGTTTTTCTTTTTGACGAAATTTAATCTGCTGATAAATATGTCATGAAGAATTATAAATATTTATTATTGAAATATATATAAAAAAGAGACGAAACAAATATTGAGTATCGATAAATATAAAAAAAACACTCACCAATAGAATATAAAAAAATTTGGCATATTTATCACTAATAAATATTAAAAATATCCATATAATAAATATTTGATATCAATAGATAAAAAAATATAGAATAAATATTAATCACTAATATAAAAATCATAAGATAAAAATTTATTATTGATAATTAAATAAAATTACGTGAGTAATATTTGTCGACACAAAATGCAAATTGGGGGACTATAATAAATTAAATACAGTGACGATAAATAAATCAAATATTTGTTATTAATATGCAAAATAATGCACTAGTTAAAATTAATCTATTTTAATATCTAATACATAAAAATCAAAATAATTATAATACAGTGACTATAAAAAATCATACACGAGGAAATTATTTATCACAATTAATTAATTAATTATAATATTTTTGTTGGCTCACTCACTCAAGAATGATAACAAATTGGGTGTAAAAATGTTATTTGACATCACTCTATCTAAATACATTAATGTATTTCACTTTTTTTTTCTTTACATCTCATAGTGAATATGAGTTTATAAATCTGACCTACAATTTCACTGAGTCACCTCGATTGTGAGTTGTCTTGACTATTGCACCCTACCTGCATACATAGCTTATTCCAGGATAAATATATCTCTAATCTGAGAAATTACAAGTGAGATTTAAGTGTTCATAAAAATGGAAGTGTGAGTGAAGTGTATTTAAAACACCAGTTCAGTTTGTCAAATGTCCGTAACAGTTAGAGCTCTCAATTTGACAAGTGCCCTAATTATTGGCTCCGGCCTACATTTTGAAGGGACCAAAAAAATCAATAATTTAAAAGCCCCTAAAAATAAGGCCCCCTAAACTAAAAGTCCCCTAAAAATTTGGGAGCCTAGGAGGCCCATAGGTCCACTTTTTTATGAAAAGAATCGATTTATTTTTTTTTTTATAAAAAATGTTCGATTTTTTTTCGATAAAAATTTCTGATTTTCTTTCGATAAAAATTTCTGATAAAAAATTTCTGACTTTTTTTGATAAAAAATTTCGGATTTTTTTTCGATAAAAAATGTCCGATTTTTTTTCGATAAAAAATGTCTGATTTTTTTTCGATAAAAAATGTCCGATTTTTTTTCGATAAAAAATTTCCGATTTTTTTTCGATAAAAAATTTCTGATTTTTTTCGATAAAAAATTTTCGATTTTTTTTTTGATAAAAAATTTTTGATTTTTTTTCGATAAAAAATTTTCGATTTTTTTTCGATAAAAAATTTTCGATTTTTTTTCGATAAAAAATTTCCGACTTTTTTTCGATAAAAAATTTCCGACTTTTTTTGGATAAAAAATATTCGATTTTTTTTCGATAAAAAATTTCCGATTTTTTTTCGATAAAAAATTTTCCCTTTTTATTCTATAAAAAAATTCCCATTTTTTTCAATAAAAAATTTCCCATTTTTTTCGATAAAAAATTTCCCATTTTTTTTTGATAAAAAGTTTCTGATTTTTTTTTCAATAAAAAAATCTTAAAATTAACAAAATATTGGGGGTCTATGGGCCCTTAGAGCCCCCTCACTTAGGCCCCATAAAATAAGGGGTCGAAATTAAGAGTTCCTTAAAAGATTATTTTAATAGGGGGCCTAATAATAAAAGAACAAAAATAAAGGGACCTTGTAGTTTGGGGGCTTTTTTGACGGCTCTAGTAACAGTTAGCTTCTAATTGCAATATTATCAAAATAAGATTCTCATTCAACCAAATATTATATTCTCTTATGCCTAAGACTGTTTATAAAACGGCATAGTTAAAATGTGTAATCATGATGATTTAAACTCGATTCTTTTATCTTTGTCGTATTGTGTATGAGCAATTAAACTTTTTAATCTTTTATTCAAATAAATTCATGCTGCTTTTTTTTATAGGCAATGCTATTTTATCATGCATACTGTTTAATATGTTGGATTTGGAATCATCTGTGTGATTTAAGCGCAAATTCATTGGTTTGAATTGAATTAGATGGCGTGTTCTCATTTGTTGATTGTTTGGTTTGGATTAAAGAGAGAAGAGCAATTTTAATATAAAAGAGAAAATAAGGGAGGGAAGAAAATTAAAGTTCAAACAAAAAATAAACTGGCACAATCCATAAATTTTGATTTATAAAGTTGGTTTCCGTGTGTGTGATTGTATGAGACGAGACTTTGATATAACACCAAATCTTTAAATCATTCATGGAAGGGAAGGGATGAACTTTAAATAATCATTTCTCATTTGTAGATAGATTGTTTGATTTTATGTTCCAAAAACTATTATGGAATTTTAATATTCTCTCTCGTCCATAATATACGAACAAATTTAGTGTAATTTTGAGTCTCAAATATAAGAAACAGATACATATTAATTGTTAGAATTCTTTTTATACCCCTATTTAATGTGAGATTTATATTTACTAAAACCCACCAAGTGTTGATAAGACATTTAATGCAATGGCATGTTTGAAATATTACCAAGTCCCATTTATAAAAGAAAATAAAAAAAAATAAAGAACTTCAAAATCAATGCACTTTAAGTATATATATATATATATATTTAAACATATTAAATAAAAATATAAAATTAATTCAAACAATAAATACACCTAAAAGTGGTAACTTTTTTATATATAATACCAAAAATTGTTATATATAGGACGTGATGAAGTACCATTCAAATTTTAGAGTTAAATAAGTTAAATTTTATAGCATTAAATAAGTTCATTGGTATTTGCAATTTTTGTAATTTTTTCTTATATTAGACAACCAACAAAGTAGATGTTATTAAAATAATAGATTAGGTGTCAATGTCAGTTCATTGAGGGACTACAAGAACCTTTGAGGTTAATACACTTTAGAAAGGTTGTGATTCTTACACCCAAATAAAAGTTGTGATTCTAAATACACCAAATCAAAGAAACACATTCTCACTTCTTTTCATGTAAAGAGAGATTAAGGTGGAAGAGACATGAAGTCACTGTTATTATTTGTGATTTATTTATTTTATATTCAAATAAGTATGATATCATTGGATCCAGTATTTATGCTACTCTTAGTATTCTGCCTGGCTATCAGTATGAGGAAATGGTTGTTCTTGATGAACATGATACTCTTTATTGTGTTTTCATATAAATAAATTATCTTTAGGATTAGAGAATTTATAAGAAGAAGTCAATAGAAAAGTAAAGGTTTTGCCTCTCAATTTGCAAGTAATGGAACTCCAATATTAACATGTTAAACTATTACTATTGTTGTAAGAAGATATTAATATTACTACTATTAAGTTATAAAGATGAGAAGATTGGAGAGATATTATACACAGCATTTCTAATACATATTGTAAAAATGCATTATCGTGGCCTCTACACTAGATTCATTTACCTAACAAAATAGTTATCAAAGGATTCCTCTAAATAAAGCATAGTATATTATATCAAGTGGATGACTGGTGAAGGAACTGTAAAAAGAATACAACACTCTGCTAAATGTGTAGGACAATGCACTAGGATGTATAAACTACCATAGTAACATTGACATATATAGATATAATATAGAGATAATAGTAAAGACAGAAAATTTCAAAAGAGGAAGCCATAAAAATAGGCTTCAACCCTTTAATTTCTACAAGCCATCAATAGTTTGACAACATTTATGACTCTATATATATATATAGGAAACAAAACCAGCTTCATAAGAGCCATAAATTATAATAAATCCACCAAAAACCATAAATTATAGTTTAGGCAAACGCAATGATGTACAAAACGATCATCCAATGGCTGCTAATAGATGCACATAAAACACAGCTCAATTATGAACAGATGATCAATTGCGTCTACCCTTTTTCATGGTTAAGCCTCTTATGTAGTTGTGGTTGGGATTCCTGTTTCAAAAATTTGCTCACCGAGTTTTGGCTTTGGAGAGTTCTCATCACAAGGAGTGTTGGATTTCTCAAGTTCCTCATCAATCATAATCTCCATTGCACGGCAAGTTAAACTGCAAAATGCTTTTTCACCTCTGCAAAATCATATCGAATAAGAAACCCGTCTCAGAATCAAATTAATCCATTGAAGAAAATGTATGTAAAAATAGATTACATCAAGATTATAACAAAAAGTCGGCAACTGCAATCTGAGTCGCGACATCATGATCTTAAACAAAATATATATCAAAATAGATGATGATATCACAGTTTTTAATCCATCAAACAAAATGCATGTCAAAATAGATGATATCATGGTTTTGAAAAAAAAAATCTGCAACTGCAATCTCAGACGTGACATCATCATGGTCTTTAAGGTCTCTACTGCCGCATTTGACAACAATTCTCCTTAATATCAAGGATAGTAAGGCAACCAAAATTCAAAACTTTAACATGATATGCAATAGTGCTAACTCACCTATAGATATAAATGTCCTTCCCCTCGTCGAGTTTCTTGTTGCAATGGTGGCAGAAACTTAAGAAGGCACTAGAAGGATATTGGTTAGGAATCTGTAACCTGTTGTTACCAATCAGGGTCACCCCATTCTCCTTCTCATTCTCTTCTTTCTTAAAATGGTTTTTAATAAATACATCAGGGTGAGTTTCCAAGATACAATCACCAAAAATATGAGTTGTTTTTGGATTAGGACCATGTGAAATCACACATGTATAATCCTCAGAAAGCTCAATCTCACTAGCTGATAGAGACTTCAAAATTTCATCGGAAGAGCATATCGAAACAGCATTCGGTTTCAACTCCAACGGTGGGGAAATATTTGAGTTCTGGCTTCCTCCAATAAAATGAGGAGGTGAGCTAACTTGAAATCTTACATCTTTCACAGCAAAATCATCAATGTGTGAATCAGTTTTGGAAGTAGATAATCCAGAGTTAACTTTCAAAGGATTGCATGATTCCAATGAAAAGGACCTGGTTCTCCCAAACGGTTCATCACGCTCTAGGCTAGTTTCTCCAATCTCAAAAAGGACATTGGATTCACCATTATGGATAACAGATCCATTTTGAGTATAAGGAACTACCTTACAAAATTCCTTAGGCAAAGACTTAGATGACTCAAAAGAATCCAAACAAGTTTGACAAATTAGGTTTTTTATCATCATTTGAGAACTAAGACTAATGTTCTTACTCTCAGGTGATTGAAGAATTTTGCCACAAATCCTAGAGCAGTCACAATGTTCCAAAGATTCAACAATACTTAAACCAACTTTGCAACAATCCCAACTCCTTTGATTCCCCTCAAAAAGTGATGATTTTTGGTTCCTAAGAACAGGGTTACCTAAATTTGAAAGAACTTTAGTATCTAAAGGAGAAGTTGGGCTTCTAACTGAATCAGAATCCAACAACCCTTTAGGACCTAAACCCACAAACAAACAAGGAACATTAAAAATTGAATTTCCTTTAATATTTCTCCCTAAAGCATGAGATTGAGAATAGTTATCAGAATTAACACCATCAGTATTTGTCACATGACCCATGTTGTGTTGATCCTTTTGGATTGACCTGCTTCTCTTCCTCAGCATTCTCTCAACACACCTGTTCATCGCACCAAAAAAAAACATTTTTCTTTCATAAATCAAACAACCCAACAACAATAAAATGAATAATCAATCAATTTTTGAATCAACAAACAAACAATGTTACATAATTAGTTTCATTACATCTGAGAAAAAAAAATTAAACTTTATATCACACGCACTAAGGTTACAGATTGCATGAATCAAGAAACCAAGAAAATTAAATATATAAATGATAACATTAAAATTAAAATCCATTCAACCCCAAATGCTTCAAGTGAGAAGAAAAACAAAAAAAAAAATGAAACTTTTTTACTCAATAGTACAAAGAAAAGTTAGGTACCAACCTCAAGGGAAATGGTTTGATAAATCCAAAACCAAAATGAAAATAGATACATCATACAATACAAAAGCATAATAATAATCAGTTATGAGAAATGAAAAACCAAAGAGTGAAAGAGAAAGTAAAAAAAAAAAAAAAAGCATAGAAAAAGAAAAGCCACCTGGGTTGTTTCTGTGTGGTTTAGAAACTTCAGAGAAATGGTTTTGAAGAGAAGAGAGCCAAATGCAGTAAAAAGAAATGACTAGATGTGTGAAACTTGTGTAGTACGACTCTTCTCTCTCTTCTTTCTCTCTCTCTCTCTTGCATGCCTCAAAATCAGCGAAGCAGTGAGGTTTGTGAAATACTCTCTCTCTTTCTCTCTCTAGAAATTTATTTACTTTTACTGTACATTTTCTGTTTGTATCTGCCCACAGAATTGTTTTTGTGATTGTACTTTACCCATTTTTGCATAATGGTTCATTGTAAAACGGTGCTACTTTTCTATGCATAATTAAAGGCTGAATTTAGTAATGTTAATTCATGGATTAGATGAAGGGTTATGATCTTAATTAAATTAAGTGTAATAGTTAAGACAACTGTTTGCAAACTGCTTAGGACAACAATTATTTCTTTGCTCAATTTATTCGCTCTGTGCCTGAATCACCTATTCATTGCTTTACATAAATATACATGCATATAATTAATGCACTCGTTTATTATGTTGCCAATTTCATTTTTAGCTACGACCTATTATTGCAATTATTATAATTCATTCTTTTTTTTTTAACTGTCAAAGAAAATAATGTTAAGGTAAATCTGTCAATTTATGTAAAATATTGTGAAGTTCAATTTAATTTTTGAAAAAATTAAATATTTTTTAATTTGCAAGAAAAAAAATAAGACAAATTAGTCCTTACTTAAATTAATATTAAAAGAAATTATTATGTCACTGACAATAATTAAAATCAAAATGAAA
>JBBPBR010000004.1:73095589-73106273 GCA_037974775.1 Cicer pinnatifidum
ACAAACTTCTTGCAATAGTTTATGAGTTAATGTTTAATTAAATTATTTATTAAAATACACATTTTTTTTTATAAAGATGAAAGGAAAAGAACAATAAAAAAACAACAATTTTAAATGAACTCAAAGTACATCCACAAGGAAAACAAAGCTCTAATTAGAAAAGACAAAAGATTCAAATATTCAACAAATTATCAGAAGAGATATCTTCAATTGTGAGTCAATTCATATAATTATTTCTACAATGAAGTGCTGAAAGACATATTTTTAGAATAATATGAAATTATAGTAGTACAATCTCAATCGTAAGGGTACGATTAATATTTGGTTTGTCAAGAAAATATAGATTCAAGATAAATAGGTTAAGCCCAAGGCGATATTGTTAAGAGAAAAAATTGAATTTTGTATTCCATTTAAATCCATACTGCCACATTCGATTTTCTCAAACTATCTTTATGATCAATACTAAAAATAAAAAACATTAAGACAATTGACATATACCCTATTTGAAAAACGTAGAAAAATGAATTATTCAGTTTCTAAATAACTTTGTTCAACTTGTTTTGCATATCGAAATGAAAAATTTGGTAGATAAATTTTTTTTGCTTACCGATAATTTTGAAATCGAAAATTTTAGTAGGCAAATTTTTTTCTCAATTTATTTTTGTGCACCATATATTTCAAAAACAATTATTTTGTCTATTAAAGATTTTGAAATTAAATTTTGTACGTATCAAAAATTTTGAAAACGGAAAATTTAATGAGCAAAATTTTTTTTCAATTTTATTTTTGCCTTAATTCCAAAAATGTTTAAAACAAATTTTTTATCTACCTTAAAGTTCAAAAATAAAAAAATTTGATAGGTAACAAGATAGATAACATTGAGTTTTTTTTCTAAAAGTTGTGTGAGTAAAGATCAAAGTGAGGAGTATCAAATCTGAGTTTGTATCAAAGAAAGAACAAGAAATGGGCATGAACAAAATAAAAATAAAAATAAAAATAACCAGTAATTAGATTCTATCAAATTAATCATAATATGAATTTGATATAAAGAAAAAACAGACTAAGCGCGCTTATCGGTTATTTCCCTCCGAAGCAAGATTGAGATCGATGGCGGGATCGGAGTCAGCACCAGCAGAAGCAGAAACCGAAAACCACCTCTCTTCTCTCATCTACGGTGCGTCATAAAAATCTTAATCACTGCATTTAATAAACCTAGTTTCTAATTCGAATTATTTGCGATGCGATCCTAACTAAATGCATGTGTGAAATGTAAATAATGTATAATTTACTACTATATAGTTAATACACGGTTTAATTGATTGTTGAATTCTGATTATTATGCTTAACCGTGCAGACATATCAAATGAAGCTCAAGCTATCATGGAAAACATGCTTAAGATGATCTCGTTAGTTAACTATTCATCATCATTTATTTATTTTATTATAAGATTAAATCTTATTTAGTGCTTTTTGATCCACTAGTTTTTTGTACTCATTTTGCAGTGAAATAAATCAAAATTCTGCAGTGATAGAAGAGGAGATAGAGAAGTGTAAAGGTTCTGCTATAGAGAGGAAAACAGCTTTAGATGAAGAGAGAGATCATTTTCAAAAAGCTGCTTATGCTGTTCTCGACTTGTTAAACAGAGATTAAAAAGTCCTAGGGTATTTTTCCTTCTATTTCATTTTAATTTTAGTTTTAATTTACACAAATTTTAGTATTTCCACATATTTCAATTTTGATGCGTGTTTTTCTTACTTTTTTTTTCTTAATTTTAGTTTTTATCATTTTAGAGGATTGTCATTATCTCTGTTTGATGTGATGATTAGAGGATATATAACTCATCATTGTCTCTTAAGGCACTTAGATCTTCTACTTCTGAGCCGTCAGCCATAACAATTTTGCTTCCCCTTTTTCCAAACTTTTTCTCTGCGCACAAAAATCATGAATCAACCTAGTCACATTTTTGTTATAATTTGTTGTGACTTGTAAATAAAAGAATAAACTTATGATGTTATGCGCAATTGATTTTTATTATGAAGCATTGCGCGTGGAATGAAATCAAAGAAGGGGGTGAATGATTGCCTTTTTTTCTTTCATCCTATTTTTGATTAAACTTTATTTTGTTTTTGTTTTTCTCAACTTTATTCAATTGTGAAACCTCAGAATCTTTTGGAGGCATGCATGCATTTTGGATTGTAGCTAATTATACTCATACCTGCTACTCTGAAAAGATCTTCAACTGAATCTGGTAGAATAATGAGCTTTGGTGTTGTTCCATTTTTAAATTTTTCATTTGGTTGATGTCCGTGAATTTTGACTCTAATGGGAACCAGGCTTGACAGTGGACTGGAATTTTCTGTTTGTCCTGCAGTAATTAGTATGAGCCTATGAGTTAATATAGGTAAGCAGGTAGATAGTGTCATTTATCTCAGAAAAATCTGAATTTTTTTATGAATGCAATAGCCTTATCAATTTGAGATACTTCGATTAAGCATATAAACTGAAGATAGCAACCTAGGCCACACTTCCATATCCATTGTCAATTGAGCTAAGATTGCAATAAACCTGGTTTTGTTATTTTTGTTCATAAAATATATCTTTTAAGCTCGGTACTACAAGGAATGCTGCATTCGCGAAGGGGCAATCCTGTGCGCACACCATCATAATGATGCCTGTAAATGTTTCTGTGGGGCTGTGTTTTACATAAACCTTAAATTTGAATTAGTTATTGTTTTAATGCTCCTACACAATGTCTACCCACTAGTATAGTGATTAAGGTTACCTTCGTATGGATCATCTTCATCGCGCGTGCTGTCATTTTGTGTTGGGTGCTGCAAGAAGAAAACAATGTTCATCGTATATGACATGGTTAGTTGAAATGTAAATATGTAGCAAAAATTATAATAGATGCCATAAAGTCTTTAGTTTCTAGTGGGGATGTTATCTACTGTAAAATGTTTCTAATTTTATTGTTGATGTGTAACATTTTTCTGTACGGTTCATGTGATCTATCATGTAAAATGTACACAAAATAAATAGTGTATTTAGTTTTACGGATTCATGTATGCTGATCTATGTATGAAAACACAGATTGTTAGAAATTTAAAACATTGTGAGAATTGGTCCATGATACATAAGATATTATAATATTTCGTCCTTGAGATGTTAGTACATGTATCTTCATGATTCATTCTTTCAAGGAAAATGATTATTGATGCATCATTAGGTGCTTTCAATGTCCTGTTTGGTAGGGGAAATTTTATTTTTTTGAATAAGCTTTTTTTCTTTTATCCTTTACTTCTTTGTTCCACTTTCTCAAAACATGGTTTAAAACTGAAGGATATCCAAGATCTTCTGAAACTTCAGGCATAATTCAGTACTTGTGGCAGCTATCTTTCTCCCACACACTAATTGTATTTAAGTTTTTCTAAGGTTTTAGCTATGTGTATGCAACTTTTAATATTATGGAGTTTTGAGCATCTTTTTTCATTTTGAATTTATTCTATATCTGAGAATTAACAAAAAGTCTATGCTCGTCACTAGATCTGTTAAAAGTTTTAATGATTGAAATTCATATGAAAAGATATACCTTGTCAGGCAGGTCACTCAAAAATTCTGCTACATATGGTATTTCTTCCAACACCCCACCACCTAGGCCCTTCAAAAACTGTGTAGAATAGAAGAACCAGCATTAACAAAAAAGTAAATATTTGACATGAAGTTTGTTTGAAGGAAGTTTGGACTTTGGACATATTTTTGCAGTCTTTGTGCCTCGCAATAATATTTTGTTTAAAAATTTAATATCCTTGTATATTTAGAAATTGCAGGAAAAATGTGTGGATTTGGGTTATCAATTTCTCTCAATTTTGAAGCATGTGAGTTAGTAATCAACTTTCAAATGGCAGTATTGTCTTTGTCTATGGTTTGCTATCTGTCTATTTTGTATGCATGGATGAATCTTCAAACCTGAGTGAAGTTGTTGATGATTGCTTTCCCATCTTTACTAAATGGTTTCACCATTTGCTTGAAATGGTGATGATTGATTCGTATAACCTGTGAGAGTCTTCTACTTCTCACTGTATAAGGTTGTGGGATATTAAACATCACACCTATTTCTCCTGCCATGCTTCCAGATTCTAGTTTGAACAAAAACTGCAAAAACTTTTATGAGCTTAGTCAAGCAATGAGAGAATTTTCATTAGCTAAGAAACACAAATGCTTCATTTAAATCTTTGGTGTTTATTTCTCTACTTTAGCCCTCTAAATGTGTTATTGCTATGTACACTTGAATATCTTGCTGCCTAGCTCTATCATCTGTTCCATTTACATGTCTAATGAAGGTGTTCTCAAAGAGTTTAGCTTAGTTTGGTGTGTTTGTTTCAGCAGGTTTCCTGGAAGTGCTTGAAGATGATGAGTTCTAATTGATGCAAAGTAAACAAGACCTTCCCAAACGTCTTCTACCTCAGGTTGATGCAATATGTTTTGTTGGTTGCAGGTCTATGAGATACTTTCCCATCTCTATAGTTCAGAAGTTACAATAAATACAAGGTTTCTCTAATTTCGAATCTAAACGAATTACTTTAGTTTCCTTTGTTTAAGTGGGTTAATTTTTGGTTATTTTTATTTCTTTCTATAAGTCACTGACTCACTAGGTGTCTAGCAGTTATTGCTTATTTTACTGAATCAATGTCTGTGGGATTCCATCTTACCTGTTCAGACCCATTCTTGTATGTCAACACATCCTGCAATTAGAAATAGTTCAGTTCCGTCTAAAGCTAACTAGTTAAGGCCAGTACTAGAGTAGGATTTGAATAAGATAGAGATGTTTTACCACCAATCCAGATATCAAAATGTAGAAATATGCTGGCATGTCATTTTGCAAGATAATGTCAACCTTAGATGGGTAGTATTCTGCTTTCATATCTGATACCTGTGTAGTGTCTAGTTCTGTTGAGATGTTTAGAATATATTCTATCTCTATCTAAGAGAGAAAAAAAGAAGCATTACCAGCTGGGAGATAAAATCATCTGAGACTCCTTTAAATAGATATGTTTTTTCAACCACGTTGTGGAAAAGATGCTGAGCAATACCGGCTCTAATTGCTTTTGGTAGGTCCTGTAGCACTTCTTCTTGCTGTAACTCTGCTGTCTTAAACTTCAGTTGTGTATGTGCCAACATTTGCTCCTTCAAACCTTCTGGTAGTCTATTTTTGCTCGCATATTGTAATACTTTGTTGAAGGCATCCCTCTGTGAGGCCAGGAGGTGAAGCATATAAGTATTTGTTATTGCATAAATTTAAACCTATTTTTAGTCCTTCTAGTTTTGATTATGTGCGGATTTATTCCTTAATTTGTTTTTGAGCTAATTTTGTTTCTATTTTGAAAATTAAGCAAATCTAGTATTATATTAGCATCAATTGCTCCTACTTGAAAACCCTTACATCTTTATTTCTCTATTAAAATTATATAAAGGTTTATGATATATTTGAAATATGAAATGACTTTAAAAATTAGAATTAAAAAATTTAGCGAAAATCCCTAAAATTTTATTGTGGCATATGAAATTGGTTTAGGAGTGAGAAATCTTTTGGGTTTTGGAATTTGATATTTTGAATGGTGAGTTTTGAGGGAAACAATTATTTAAATGATTTAATTTGTGAAGTTTTTGAGTAAAAATATGAGAATACAAAGAGCCTGAAGTAGAAAGAAGAGTTACGGAAGAATTTAACTGCGATAATTTTAAAAAGTTGTGAAATTAAATTTCCTCAAAATAAAAATCTAGGAATTATAATTATAATAGAGATTTGAATGCAATTAAACTTTAAGTTGCCTAGGATATGTATGGGGACCCGACCCAAACCTAGGCATTTTTAGGGTTTTGCACGCTATATCCCTTTTTTCAATTTTATATACCAAACTGTCCCACTTTCAAAAAAAATATACTAAAATGCCCTAGTTTTTTCCCCCAGTTGCTGGTCGCAACTTGGGGGTGCGACCTCTTGAAAAGTTTTTTTTTTACTTCTTCAGATGGTCGCATCATGGGGATGCGACCTCCTACTAGGCAAATGAAAAAAAATTTCGTTCCCATTTTGCCCTTAAGTACACTACTCATGTATATATATATATTGTTATATATTTTAAAATTAATTATAATTAGTTAAAATAATAAAAATAATATTGTTATATATTTTAAAATTAATTAGTTAAAATTTATTAATATTATTTAAATATTATGAATTATAATAATAAATAGAATAATAATAATAATAATAATAATAATAATATCCAAAAAAATACCCCTCAAACCTTTGTGGTTTTGAAAAATAACAATAAATTTAAGTTGATTACTTACCAAAAAGCTAGGGAGAAATTGAAAAAGTTTGAGGGATATTTTAGTAATTAATCAAACCTTTTCAATAATCACTAAAATATCAAACCTTTTCACTAAAATATAAATTAATCAAACCTTTTCAATAATTACTAAAATATCCCTCAAACCTTTTCAATTTCTCCCTATCAACTATCAACGTAGCTTTTTAGTAAGTAATCAACTTAAATTTATTGTTATTTTTCAAAACCACAAAGGTTTGAAGGATATTTTTTTGGATATTATTATTATTATTATTATTATTCTATTTATTATTATAATTCATAATATTTAAATAATATTAATAAATTTTAACTAATTAATTTTAAAATATATAATAATATTATTTTTATTATTTTAACTAATTATAATTAATTTTAAAATATATAACAATATATATATATACATGAGTAGTGTACCTAAGGGCAAAATGGGAACGAAATTTTTTTGCATTTGTCTAGTAGGAGGTCGCATCCCCAGGATGCGACCATCTGAAGAAGGAAAAAAAAAAACTTTTCAAGAGGTCGCACCCCCAGGTTGCGACCAGCAACTGGGGAAAAAACTAGGGCATTTTGGTATATTTTTTTGAAAGTGGGACAGTTTAGTATATAAAATTGAAAAAAGGGATATAGTAGTGCAAACCCCGCATTTTTAATATAAGAGATTCCTATCTAAGCCTTACTAGCACAGAAAGGAAGAAATTAATAGTTTTTGAAATCCTATTTGATAAAGTTAATAGAGTTATGCTAGTAACACATTCTCAAATACTCTTTTCAATTTATTCTTTAATTAGTTGAAATTCAAATAAGTTTACACTAAATTTATATGGATCCCATATGTTTTAGTGAAATATATTTCAATTTCAACCAATTAAATAGTGGTCTGAAATTAATATGTTAAAGAATATGTTGTTAACTCTACTCAAGTTAATACTAGTAACATAAAAACTTAAAAGGCGGGGAAATGGAGGCAATGGAGGTGGTAAATACTATATCTGGATATACAATATTATACATCTCTCTCTTTTTTGCTTTCTACATTTGTAGTATCACTACTATAACAGATTTTGTTTCCCTGAATTTTATTTCTCTCCTTTACCAACCTGACTAAAGTAGATTAGATTTGGCAGTTCAGTTTGATTCTCATGTAATGTTTTTTTCCCCCAACATTTTCAGTGAGAGAATATTAGTACAACAAACTAAAATATGTAAGTGTTCTGACAGATTATAGCAACGTTATTATTTGTTGTCTCCTTTTAACTGCCACTAGGGTCTAGGAAGACATAGAACCATATAGTTATGTTAGTGTTATTAAAGTCAATCCTAAGTCAAGGGTTAAACTACCATGAAAATCTTCATAAATTTACCATGGCAAAGGTTCGGACAGAGCTATGAACCACCAGATTTGTCATGTTTCCGATAATATATGCAGTGAGGCCGATGTTAAACAACATATAAAAAATATTGAAAACCTTCTCTGTTGTATTTTCTGCATGTAAATCTCCATAACCAACAGTGCTAAGGGTTACCATAGACCAGTACATAGAGTAAGTATAACCCGACCGGACGCTCCCATGCTTAAAATCCTCTACCTGCTTCCCTATCCATGTGTTTTCGGGTGATTTGTGATGGAAAGCCAACCAAAAATACATGCAGCCTGTGAAGTGCACTGCAAATAGTGTAACCTATAATAAACCAACAAAAGTGAAGCATGGAATTCAGAACCAACATTAGACAATATGATGGTTGTATCTTATTTGGATCTATACTCAAAGAGAAGTTTTAGTGAATTACTTACGCATAAAAGTTTACAGGCTCTTGTTAACGAGTAGCTAACCCTTATGTCTTTCTCTAGCCTGGAAAACAGTTAGCAGTTTTAGTTAGAAGTTACAAATAGCAAAACATAAAGAAAATTTGGTACATAAAGTGGAATTCCTTTTTAGCTTAATCTATAAAAGCGAGGACGTGTTTGGTACGTCTTAACGGTTATTTTTTTGCACTACCTCCTTTATATTCAGTTCATTCCATGCCCGGTTACATTTTCCTCTTCCCTGCAAATTATTCACATTTGAGTGTGTTTTGATTTTGATTTTTTACTTTTTGCTTTCATTCTAATTCCACTTTTGTTAATGTACCTTGAGAAGAGCTCGCTAACACGCCTCAATCGCCAGAGTCGAAGCATGTTTAGAAAACCAAATACTCCCTCTCTTCCGTGTGGTGTGCCTGCTATAACTTGGTATATGTGCTGAAATGGTAGAGTGGAAGCTAGATCCATTGGGAAGTGTAAATGTTTGACGTACCTATTGTGAAAACACAATAATCAAGAGAGAATAGAGGAACAAATTGTTCAGAGCTATGGCTTGTCCATTTAAGCAAAACTACAAATACATTTAGGAGACCAAAATCAAGACAGTGAAGTAATTCATAATTAGGTGTCCAAATAAAACGGGGCTGACAACAAAAGTAACACTAGCAGGTTTCATATTTAAATTGATGCATAATGAAGTCATACAAAATGTACACATTATCAGATAGCAACTAACAACAACAGCAAATAACAAATTACATTTTATTTTTCTTCTAGTTAGTCTCGCCCAAACTAACTTATGACACTCCCATTAAACTAACTTCATAACTAACAACAACATACGCACCTGATTGCAATCTTCTTATGGTCATCAACGAGGAAATAAGTCGATGTATCCAAGTAAGCCACAAAGAAAGTTAGGATTATATCAAATGCAAAGAAAGCATCGACAAAGAGATCCGTGATCAACAACGGCTCAATTGACATCTCTCTGAAAGCTAACTCGAATGGAGATGACCATGCAGAATACACCACCAATGCCACTAGAAATGTTTGCCACAATCTACATCATAAGCTTGTCATTCCACAACATAGTATATAAATAAATTCGATTAACTAACTATTGTGTTAAGGAGATTAAATATGATGTATATGTACCGATATCTGCGATCATAGGGAGCAATGATATATTTTTTTAGGTTGAAGTAACCTTCATCGGGGGTAGTTCCAAATGCAGGTAAAAGACTGCTAGAAATTGAGGCCAAGTTCCTTATTTCACCATTTGAACGGCTTCTATCTAGAGATAGCATTCTTAGAACTCCAAAATGGCTTCCTAATGGGCAGGGGGAGAGAGACAAGAGAGATAATACTTGTTTTAAAAAAAATTATTGTTATCAACGTTGTTGTGCAACAGTACATGTACAAGTACAATACGTATGTATAAGGCAAGACCTATTATACTTATTTAAATATACCAATAATTCAACTTCTTGTATGAATCTCCCGGAACATTTAAGTCATTCTAATATAAAAAAGTCAACTTTGTGATCCGTGAATCTCCATGAACAATTAATTGGAATAAAAATATGGAGAAGGTGGTAAGGAGCTTTCACAAATTCATATATAGTAATGGCGTAGTAATTATGCAAAGAGATAACATAATACATATGTAGGAGAGGCGTATACGGATTGAGTTGGAATGTTTTGAGCTCCCAACTCATGATTTTTTCATCAAATCCGAGTCAAATTAATTCGATTATAAAATGATGAGTATCTCTCATTATAAATTCTTATTTTTAATTTATGTGAGACTTAGAATTTTTCAATGTATACTAAATGAATTTTGCTTTTCTTATTCACGTAATTTTTTTTAATCTAAAATTCTAGTGTAGGTCAAAGATTTTAACTACGGATTAATTATTGTGGCATCACAATACATGGCTGCAGCTGACCAAATATTATTTTGACAGTCAGAAACTGAACCTAGATGCGTCGGCTGACTCGAAATTGTGTCAAAGTTTTCAACTTTACAACTAATATCCCAAAATTCAGCTTCTGTATTATGTATAGGTGCGAGTACATGTACATGATAGATTTTTTTTTTTTATTTTTTTTTATTTTTTTTTATTTTTTATTTTTTTTTTTATAATTTAAAGAGAGTTAAAATTCACAATAAAAATTTAATAGTTAAAAATTATATTTCATTACAACAATAAATAAATTTAAATATATAAATAAAATAATAAAGAAAATAAATTACCACGAGTACGATATGTATTATACTCACCATTTCAAAAATATTTATGCTACTAAACTCGTACATCAGATGAAAAAGAATTAACAAGTAATGTATTATACAAATAAATTACAGATCTAATTAAAGATCAACTATCTATTTCTTTTTTTTTTCAAAAGTTTAATCGTTAAATAAAATTAACCATCAAGGACTTCAAGTGTCATTATTTTGAGTTTATGAAAGACTAATTAAAATGATAAAATGAAAACACTATT